>JAPYYW010000593.1:0-56679 GCA_030522545.1 Cremastinae sp. A BG-2022a
AGCCTCTTTAAATTTTGTACACATGTTAATATGACGTCAAAGAAGATCGGTATAAATTTTGAAAAAATTCTGTCTCAAAAAAATTCAAGTGATGATTTTCCATTCAGTTAACACGTACAGCCAAACCGCTGAATGGACTGTCACGCGACTCCTACCTTAATATGTAACTGTCATAGATGTACTACCTTAACTTCGGCCTGTTCGGTGATCGTCTGGACCTCCTTGTCCCTCTGGCTGGGCGGTTGGGAGTTCGGATTGTTGTTCTCGATGTCGCTGCTGCACTCGGAGGCGGGGGGCGTCAGGGCGGGCGGCTCGACCGGCTGGCTCGTTATTATCGACGGCATTCCGCTCGGGGCGCTCGCGTAAGTGAACAGGATCTCCTGGACCGGGGACAAGGGGATGAAAACTCCGGTGGAGGTCTGCTGAACGATCGTCGTCGAGGCGACCGGGTCGTACATTATTCCCGACGCGGGCTGCTGATAGACCGTCGTCGTTCCGCTGCCGAGCTCGATCGTGTTCAGCTGATAAATCGGCCCGGTCGGCCGAGCCGGCTGGTAAATACTGATTTCTTGAACGTTGTTGTCCGTCGTCGGCGTCTCGATCACCGTCTGGGGACCGATCGCGATGCTCGGCGGCGCCAGAGGCGGCAGTGACCGCGAAAGCTCCAAAAGATCGTGCGCCGCTTCCGTTTCCGCTGCCGATCGGTCCCGGAACATCGAGGTCTCCACCCGAGGGACGCCGATCGTCGGAGACGAGCCGACGTCCAGCCTGCTCTGAAGGACATTCTCGCTTTCGTTTCTCTCGCATAATCTCGTGTACCGTCGACTCGACTCCGGACATTCTGCGACAATGTCGCCGGCGGGCTGCACCCGATCGATCTGCGCAGCGCGCTCGTCAGGAGTCGCCGAGAAATCGTCAACGGCGACCGGTTGACCGGTATAACTGTGCGGGCTCGTGAATTTGCTCCTCGTTCGTCTGCTCGCTCGCGTCGTCGGCGACGTTTCCGGCGACGCGATCGGCGGCGTCGCGCTTCTCGCTGGCGTCGTCGTCGTCGTCGTCGTCGTTATTACCGTGGAAACGTGCTTCGTTTCTTCGACTCGCGTACAGTTCTCGGGGCTCAGCGACTCTCGACAGTGGCTCTTCGATTTTGGAGCCGGCGACGCTGGCGATCTCGTCGCTGATGGACACTCCGCCGAGTCCGGGCTCCGGGAATCCGCGTACGAGGACTCCACCGCCTCCGCCGGCGGGACACCTGCCGGGGTTGACTCTTGCTCCGCGATCGTCGCGGCTTCCGAGCTCGCCTGATTCGTAACTTGCGACGTAAGACATTCTGCAAAACATTTTTTATACGTGTATTTTTCTTGTCGATCGATTTGAAAAGTCAATAACTACATTATCGAAAAAATATTTTTATCCTATATACACTGAGAGAAGAATATAAAAACTTTTCCTATTGCAAGTGAAAATTGTTGTATTTGTTATAATAAAGTTATTAATATAAATTGTAAATATATTTTTAGATTTTGTTCACGATATAATTGGTTAGCAAAAATAGTATTAGATTTTGGTATCTACGATCGACTCATTCAGGCCTAAAGTATACGTTTCAAATATAAATTATAGATCAAAATATATTTATTGATCGTTGAACTAAATATATACTTTGTTTCTAAAATATTCAGCCTGTCATTTAATAATGAAGTAAATTATTGCGTTTTCTCTCTGTGCGAACATTGCCAAAAAAGATTAGTTGAATCGAATAAATACATTTTTAGTTTATGCAAATTTTGTTGATTCGAGTAAGCTTTTTTCTCGACACTATATTTCCGATGCAACTGCGATTATTTTATCAATCGGTAAAAGCTCGATAACGAGAGGGATGTACATTTAATTTATGCGAATTTTGTTGATTCGACTAAGTTTTTTTCTCGACACTATATTTCCGATGCAATTGCGATTATTTTATCAATCGGTAAAAGCTCGATAACGAGAGGGATGTACATTTAATTTATGCGAATTTTGTTGATTCGACTAAGCTTTTTTTCTCGACACTATATTTCCGATGCAACTGCGATTATTTTATCAATCGGTAAAAGCTCGATAACGAGAGGGATGTACATTTAATTTATACGAATTTTGTTGATTCGACTAAGCTTTTTTTTCGACACTATATTTCCAATGCAACTGCGATTATTTTATCAATCGGTAAGCTCGATAACGAGAGGGATGTTTGGCGCGACATTAGCATGAGTCCACAAAGCGTGGCCTAATTTTTTCATCATTTATTCAACTCGAAGAACGCGTTCGTTAGAAAAGACAGAGGGTGAAAGCGGGATGCGCGAGCCGCGCTCGGCCATTCAAGAAAAGGAATGACATTTCCGAGCTCTCCCTCTCTCTAACCGGGACTCGCTCGCTATTTAAATACGAATAATTCATGCAATTAGCCGGGAAACACGGAAAGCCGGGCGGAGGAAAAAAAGAAAGCTTTTCCTCCCTCGCGACTCGCAACAGAGAGTCCGCGCATTTTTCCCTGAAATTCCGCGCCGTCTTATTCACCATTGTTTTGCATTTTAAATCACGCGCATGCGAGCACATGCACACAATTGCATGAAATATTTATGACTCGAATTAAAAATGAAATAAAAAGAAACGAGGCACGAGGAAACATATTGAGTTCCTCGGAAAATAAGCTCATCGTTTTCGTTGAAATATTTGTTCAGAAGGACGTTTTTAATATTGAGAAAAAAATAATAATGAACAAAAATGATAAATCGTACCTTGGGAGACGGGAAGTGCGGTGCATGGTTCAATAGGCGAGACCAGCAATTGCATCGCTGTCGGCGATGGCGAATTTTCTCTTCCGGCGCGTCCCCAGCTCTCGAAGCCTCTAGCAACGCTCATGTACTTGTTGCACAGAGCTTTCTTCACCATGTAACATCGTGGCATTCTGAATTTTCGTTTTCTCCTCGAATTATTGCGATTGCGAATGAGAGCGTCCCTCTCTCTCTAATCCCCCTTTCTTCTCTCTTCTTCTTTCTCTCCCTGGCTTATTCCCCTTCTCGCGCTACCCCCGCGTTATTCTCGTCCTATACATTAACTCTACGTGGCTCGTTTATAAAAATGGAAACACCGACTTTTCTTTTCCCAAACGAAAATAACGATACACACCGAACTAGATCACACGTTTAATTACTTCGAGGCAGTCTACGAACGCGCCTCGCCCTTCGAATCTCGTACAAATTTACTTTTTCCCCTTCCTTCCGTATTCTTTATCCCGCGTTTCCTTCGTACTACATGCGCTTTTTCTTCCGGGCAAGCTAACGCCTTTTTATTCTACAATAAATATATCCTACGCGCTATGTTTGTCGTTGTTACGATGTGGGTATTTGTTTTTAACGCTACCAGTGTTAAAATTGGAATAAATCTCTCGGGTCGAGCTACAATATTAAAATACTTTTCTTATTTCTTTTTTTTTTCCCTTTCCTCGTAATTGTTGCTGTTTTACTCGTAAAGCGAGTCGAATATTATTACACGTCGAATGAAGTAAAAGTCGTCGCAATGCTTATCATTAAATAATTGTGTGTATTTTTTTTTCTTTAATTTCAATTTTTTCTTTATTAAAGTATGAATTATTATTGGACTTGAGCAAGGACCGATCGAAGCCTCGCTTATCTTTGTAATATCGCTTCCGGCGTTTCTCCGCGAGTGTTTCCGTTGCTTCGTCCTCTCAGCTTCCGTTTTTTTTTTAATTTACCTTGTTTAGTATTGCTTTCGTTGTATTTACGTGGGTGGATGTATTTTATTCGTTAAGGTTAGATCGCGCGATGCGCCTACTAATAAAATCGCAAAAAACGCTCGCGAGTGTCCACGCGAGGCTTTCCCCGCGGTTCGCGATCTTCTATATATATATAATATTTATATATATATATATGTATATCTACTTTAATCAATAGTCGTTAATAAATGTGAACGAATTTACAGCCAAGTCTATGTCTCTCTATATGTGTTAATCTGCTTTTTTTGTAGCTCCTGGTTGGCGCTGAATCGGGATCTCGGCCGGTCGGATTTGTGTCGGGGGGGACGCGGGCCTATTCGGCAGAAAAACGGCTCGTCTCGTCGAGGCCCCTCGACGCGGTCTCCGTCGTGGCCCAACAAGGAGCCTTTTCCTTGGCGAAGAGCGAGCCTCCGGCGATCCTCTGGCATTTTTGCTCCGCCGGGCGAGTCAGGAGCATCTCGCGTCGCTCCCGAGGCGGCTTCCCCGACGCGCAAGCCTCACGCGGCGCGCCTCCTCGGACGCGAGCCAACCGAGTGCCGGACCGGAGAAGCGACCGCGGATGCCGCAGGACGAGCAACAAGTTGGACAACAGGTCCGCCGCCGCCGTCGCCGCCGCCACCGTCTAGCCGCCTCCGCCTTTGTATGCGTTTTTCGTGTGCGTGCCCCTCTGTACGTGCGCGTGTGCGACTTTCCCACGAAATTCGTGTGCGTTCGAGACGTGTGCGCGCGACGTGGTCGATAACTCAACTTTCATGCGGCATATATGAGAGGGCGGCATTACTCCGTATCGCCTGATGCACTCCTCTCTCTCTCTCTCTCTCTTTTTACTCCCTTTACCCTCAATATCACTCTGTGTATACTATATATTTTCACATCGACTCACTTCCGTCTTTCCTCTATTTTCTCTCTCTACTTGTATCTCTCTATTTTCTTTTTTTTTCTATTTTCTTCCCTTTTATCTTGTTTTTTTTTTCTTTGTCTTCACCTGATGATGGAGATATATACACTCTTTCGTCAATGAAGAAAATTCACGCGGAGCTTCGGGCTAGAGTCGGCGTCGGAGTCGAAGCTCCGAGGGTAGAGTCGATTCGCGATTCGCAGAGTCCCTTTGCCGAAGAGCGGCGTAACCATGGCATCGGCGAATAAATATACGTAGAATAAAAGGTGATAGTCCTCGGAGCGAGAAGCGACTGGCACGGGAGATACGACAGAGACGGTATACACACTGCTTATTTACTTTTTTATTCACTGGGGGGGAGGTGTGCGTGCACTCAAACGGGCGAGCGAGGGTGCGAGCCACGCTGCACCACCTGCGAGGCAGAGCTCCGGGCGATCGTGCGCGAACCTTTCACTCCGCACTGCGAAGTCTCTCTTTATATTCTCGTTTACTCAATTTTTATACTCGTAACCTCTCTGCTGCGGTTTTAGCGGAGATCTAATGCCGCGAATGAGCGAACGGCCGAACGAAGAGTCGAGCCGGTCCGCGGGCCATCGAGAGCCTGCTGGGCAACCCGCCACCGCTCGCAGAAACTCCTCGAGCGTCGGAGCCCCGCGATCCATGCAACGCCGCTGTCTCTCTTTCCGCGTCTGCTGCAAAGCCTCCCTTCTCTCGTCCCAGAGCTCTACCCTTCTCGCCTGCGCCTCGCGCACTCCTCCCTGCCTCTCTCTCTCTCTTTTCTCTCTATACTCCTCGCTCTCCCTCTGCTGCCGCCTTTCTCGCCCCCTCAGCCTCGCGCTGCTTCCGACTCGCGATGTTTTCCGATATTCCCGTGTCCCCGACACCGGTTTTTCCCCGATTTCCGTGAGCCGCCTTGCATCTCGATAAGTCTACGCGTCTGTATACGACAAAGGGTGGCCTGGCAACGAGATTTCCTCGCACGAGGGTGCGCACGTTTATTTCTCTCTCTCTCTCTCCCTCTCTCTCTCTCTTTAGCAGATTCTCAATATATTTTGGCGAGGGCCGGGCGCGTACGCGGGACGCTGAATGCGACGCGGCGCCGCGGGGGCGCCTTTGACAAATCTTCCAAACGGAGGAAACGCTTATGCGGGATACTTGTAAGAAGGTAAGGTACCACCTGTGGGCGCAGAAGCAACAATTGTCCGCCGTAGTGCGGAGGGTAGACCGACTACATGACTCGTCCGGGTGTGGCTGGGGTGCAACTGCCGTTTCGCGTACGCCACCCCCCTATTTCCCCTCACTTCTCCCCCCCCACCCCACCTCAGATCGGGAAGCCCAATAATCTTTCCGTCCTCGTCTCCGAGTCTCTCACCGCCCTTCCCCCTGAGCCCTTGGCGCCCATCGCGCCTGCGTCCGCTCTCTCTCTCTCTCACCTCCCTCGCGTTTTCTCGCTTCATCCCCCTCCCCCCCCTCGAAATTCGCCCCCTTATCGCCCCGTCGCCCTTTTCGCTACCCCGCGTACTCCGTCCCACTCGTCGCGACCGTTTCTCCTTATTCCGAGGCTCTCCGCATCCCTCTCGCTTCCTCGACAATCGATAACGGAACGCGGCGCGCGCCGTCCGCGCGAGCGAACGCGTACGTACAGTCGAATCTCCGCTTCGTATTATATTGTCTCCTCGAGTCTCAACCGCATATCATCCCTTCTCTCCGATTTTATTCTTTCGAATCTCATTCCCTGTTTCTTCTTTTCCACCAAAAACTAATTACGATGCATCTCGTACAACAAAGCGACGACTGTATTAAATATTTTATACGTTAATGCAATTTAGTAGTTCAATATTTAATTTAGAAGGGGATTTAATGTATTATTAATTATTTTTCTAATTATTTTTAAGTAATTGCAATTTAGTGGTAACCTATTAAATTCGAAACAGGATTTAATTTCTTGTTACTTATTCAAGAATTTTTAAGAAAATGTAATTTAGTAGTTAAGTATAAAATTTAGCATATAGGATTTAATTTGTTGTTAATTATTGTACCAATTATAATTAAGTTAATGCAATTTAGTAGTAAGCTATTAAATTCAAAACAGGATTTAATTTATTGTTACTTATTCAAATATTTTTAAGTACATGTAATTTAGTAGTTACATATCAAATTTAGCATATAGGATTTAATTTGTTGTTAATTATAGTACTAATTATTTTTAAGTAAATGCGATTCATTAGTTAAGTATTAACTGTAGATCAGGATTTAATTCATTATTAATTACAACACTACTTCTTTTTAAGTAAATACAATTTATAATATAGTTGAATATTAAATTTATAGCAGTATTTAACTTGTTATTTTTAATTATTGTAGTAATTATTAAATTATTAAATTTTATAATCGGATTTAAATTGATGTTTTTAATTTAATGTATAGTAAAATCCACTATAAACTTTTTTCTCAGCCTTTCAGAGTATACTCTTTTCCAATTAAATTAATCATTTTTATGCTATTTATCATCGTTATGAAAATATTGTTGATGGATATATGAATGTTATATGTACACATTTTTGTAATTGCATTTTTTTTCTCATGTGTTATTTGATGTCGTTATTTTCGTTATTAATTTTGGTGAGGAGGGAATAGATGAGGGAGGTTTTGCATAGGGTGTTGATAAAGGGTTATTGGGAAAGCCGACTGTAGCCTGTTCCCTCGAAAAGCAATATCTGTATCAGTCTTTGCGCCCTTGTGTGCGTATAAGGGCGAACGTGTGGATCGAGTGAGCTCTCCTGGAGTTCCAAACGCGCGACCCCCACCATGGAGTCACGAGGACAGGAGCAGAAGCGCAAACGACGCCCTCGTGCATCGCGATCTCATCTTCGCTTCCGTCTTGCTCGTCGAATTGTCTCGTATACGAGAGCCAGAGTGTACATCTCTGATTTTTACGACCTCTCGACGCTCACCAACCAATTATTCTCATTAATTTATCGCGCTCGCTGAATAAAATCGATAAAAAATTAATGACGCGCAGCTTTTATCCAACTCGAAAGATAATCTCGTTCCAATACATATTATATGTATTTGAACAGTGTATTTTAATTTGATACAAGAAAAAAGAGTAAGGCAAACGTCCCAATAGATGGACATGTTCCAATAGTTGGACAATTTTTGCTATATTATTTTTTATATTTCAATTATTTTTTTCTCAATAAAATCATATAGATTATTTTTCATATACAATGAAGTCAATCATAAAGTCAATTCAGTCGAGTAACGTCCCAATAGTTGGACAATTTTTGCTATATATTATTTTTAATATTTGAATTATTTTGTTCTCAATAAAATCATATGGATTATTTTTCATATACAATGAAGTTTATTTTTCGTAACGTTAATTTATTGGAACAAACTCGCTCAACCTTAGACACAGGGTTGATTTTCTATCCAACTATATATTGGGACATTCTATACATATTCAAATGTTCAAGTATTTATTTACTAAAAATATTATCTAAAATTAACACATAAAATGAATTTTCGATCACTGTAATATCATACAATAGTTTAGATGTCAATTTGAAGCAGAGTTTTTTGTTTAAATATTTTTTTAATAAAAATAAAATGGAAAAACTCTCAGCTGTCCAACTATTGAGACGTTTACCTTAACAAATATATATTTTCCCAATTATAATGAATAATATTTATAAATATATTGTATTAGTGATTAAATAATAATTAGGATACAATGCATAGCATATTTTATCGTGTCTGCGGAGCCTTGCAAGACCGCATGAATTATTTTCGTACAATTTATTCCCAAAGAATCGGCGTCTCGGCACCAACGAAGCGTCCAAATTGTTATTGAATGGGAGTGTGCGAACGCTCTGCCGAAAATTCTGGAGGCGCATCCTCGTTGCCGGAGCGACCGAACTCCGAGTCTCGAGCTCTGTATATACAGACAATATTAGAGCATGCAGACAGACTCTCGTGTATCCGTATACATACCAGCCAGTCACTCCGGTTATCTTGGCCAACAAAAGACGATGAGCCAGCGAATCAATCATTTCTTCGAGATATAAAAAAAACAATCAAAAAGTAAAAAAAAAATAATGCGCCACTGTACAAAAGAAAAATACGGAGGAGAATAATCTCGTGGAAAAATAAGCATTTGGGGAATAAAAGCACGAATCCCAGCGAATGATTCGTAGAGCGAATTTATGTATGGAGAACGTGGAACCCTCTGGGCAAATATCGTCCTTGAGAAGGTCCGCGCGTAAGTGCTCGCGAGGGTGGAAGCTGATCCCTTTCTCGAAGGAGCTTCCCGATCGTTTCTATGCATTCTGCGCTGTCTACGTATATATATATATACATTATACATACAATGTAAACTTCTTATTCTCATTTTGTTTGCCTGATTCGGAAGATGCACGGACTCTGTTTTTGGCGTGTCTCGGGGAATGATTCATCACCCGACGGGGATGACACGCTCCTTCGCAATCTTCGATCCTATTTTTCTACGTCTTCTTGTTTTTTTTCCTCCCCCGCAGCGAGAGCAAGAATGCTTCGTGATTTGGAGAGCTTTCGCCGAGAACCAGACGAAGATAACTAGTCTCACGACGAAACCGCTCTCTCTCTCTCTCTCTCTATTTTTTTTTCGTCCATCAAACGCTCCCCAAAACCATTTTCCCATCCTTCCAATTTCTTTTTATCTTCTCGTTTTTCCACTCTCACGACAAAAGCGAAAAAAAAAATCACACGGAGATTTTACATGGAAGACTCTCGCACGGTTAATCAACTTTTTTACGGTCTCCTGTTTTTATACTCATCATACTTCTATTAAAAGAGACGAATGAACGGTCGTGCACTTACATTTTATTTGATGACGTACCATATTCAGGGCAATTTTGATTTTCATTATTTAGCTTTTCGTAGAAAAAATACCTAAGATTATTGTGCATTTATTTTTGCAAATATTTTTGTTATATTTCTCAAGTATTTTAGATATTTTTGCTATATGTGGAATATACTTTTAGTATCGACGAAATGATATTTTACCAGATATACTGTAAAGATAACAATAATAAGTTTCGAGCTATAGAAAATTATTGATGCAAGCCCTGCTGCTTTTCCGTATATATAGTAGCAGACATTAGGACGGCTATATTCTGGGGAGGCATTTTATCATAGAGAAAAGTGGGTTCACGAGGGATTTATACGAATACACCCCAAAGTGATCCCCATTCATCCGTTTTCCCCTCGAAGGAGCGCGGTACGGGGACAGCCTGCGAGACATCCCAGTGTCGACGACCTCGTTCTCACACACGACGTTCTTCTCAGAGATCCTGTCTCCAACTTTAGCCCGAAAATCCCTCGAAATGTATCGATTCCCTGATAAAATGGCCGAAAGACTGATATTCATATTTTTATTGCACACATACACACATTCGAATTACTAGGGCGCTCGATTGATAATTTTCCGTGAAAAATAAATAATGCTGCTCACCCTTCAAAATATTAAGAGCGAAAAATACACGAGATATTCATCCCATGTTATTACTTAGGGATACTGCCTGAAATGTAAACGTCATTTTCTTTTTCTTATATTTGTATTTTGTGCATTGTTAATATTGTGTCATTTTTGGTAGCGTGTTTAAATAATAAATAAGATGGAAAAAATTATTGTAAAGTTTTTATAAAATTTGTAACGTTTTATTAAGTATTTCTTGACGTTAAATTTGTTAAATTTAGACTCTGACTTTTGCTAAAAAGATGCCAATTTTTCGAGTCTTCGTTTGACTTTCAATTTTGGCAACTTGAGCATATTTTAACAATAATTTAAACATTTTTTATTATTTAAACAAATAAATTAAAAAAATTTAGTAAATCGTTTTGATGATATTACTGCCTCTACAAAATGAACAGTACTATGAATATATAAAAAAAAAATCCCCAAGAATCTCATATTAAAAAATTTGTATCCACTGCAAATTTACGAAATCTCCCTAAGAAGCAAAAATGTTAAATCTCAACAACAAAATTTCGAATTAGGCACACTTTTCATACGCTTAAGAACAAAATATATAAAAAATGTATAAAATTCTCATATTTTAAAAATTATCGCTCATATATACATCCTTAAAATAAAAAAAATTAAACTAATTAAATAAAATTAGATAGTATGACGTCGCATTTCCTCAGCGATGTTCGCTTAATAAAAAAAATCTAGGATGAAATTAGATGATTTTATACGCGCTTACCGTATATATATTCAGAGCTATATCTCTATGCGGAAGTGACGAGTATGGATATAAAAAGAAAAGAGAATGGGGAAGGTGAAGGAGCAACAAGCCGTCTATGGATAGCGGGAGCGGATGGAAATGTAAAATAGCCGCGTTGTCGTCGCTGACGAGAAGAAATAAGTATATATACGTATATATACATAAATACATATGAAAAGCGCGTCATCGCGTTATCGAAAGTTTTATTTATTCGGGGTGTAGCGAGCGTGCTCTTGTGTATACACGTCGGCCTTAGGTGGCCCGTGTCGTGCGGTATAACTTGGGTAGTTTAGATTCGGGCGGACTTCGCGGCGGGGGCAAGTATAAAAAATCGATGGATTACACACGGGAATAATATATAGATGGTCATATACATTGATGATGATGGCGGGGGGTGTATGCGCTCGATTGTTACCTCGGAGCGAGTGTGTGTACCTGGCAGCTGCTCGTAACCTCTAACCAGATCGATCGAAGCCACCCTCTCTCGTTCACTCGGCGCCCTTCCGCTATGTGTGTTACGGCATCGACTCCCGCACAGAGACAACCGAGAACCATTCTCTCTCACTCCCTTTTTCTTCTTCTTCTTCCTCTTCTTCTTCTTCTTCTTGTTTTTTTTCTTTTTCTTCTTCTTTTTCTTCTCTCTCGTACGTGCGCGTACGAATCGATGAGAGTTCCGGCTGTCGCGTTCACCGGTCCGAATTTAAGCCGAAATATATCAACCGCACTCTCTCTCTCTCTCTCTCTCTGTATCCAGGCGATAACGACACTTTATTCAAATACAACTTCTACATATATATCAAATGTCAAATAAATTACGCATACCGAGAAAATTTTGAACGAGAAATAGTACGAATAATGTTTGTTGGATACTTTTGAATTATTTCGTTGAATATGCCCAGCAAAATGATACATTTTGGTAATATTTGAAACAGATTGTTCCACGAGCCGTGACAGTCTCTGCAAAACTATTTTAGTTGTCAAATATACAAAAACTTTAACCTGTTTTTGTATCTTGATAAAATTTCGTAATTTTTATCACTTCTACAGATAAGTTTACAAAAGCAATTACTGATTATTTGTAATATGAAAATTTTGATGATTTTTACAATCGAAAGTAAATTTGATACTCTTATATTCGATCTTGAGTATCTATATATATCTCCAAAAATCAATTTAACAAGTTTTTAACAGCCCTATACTTTTCTTACGGAGTTTCAAAGTGGCCGTACACCGTTTAATAAATATTGCAAGGTATTGATTTGACTGTTCGCCTTGCAAAAATATTCGAGAATCAAAGTATATGTACGAAATAATCGATACGGTGCATATAATATACACTTTTATATATACATATATAAAGAGAAAGACTGAATAAACACCAGCGTTTGAATTTTCAAGACTTTGAGAATTTTTAATATAGTTGATCTCCGAGTTCTCTCTCTCTCTCTCCTTCGGCCTCTCGTTCTCATCCACAGGTAGTTGACTCCGCGCTCCGAAGCCACCGTTTCCCCGACGCGAAGATTCGCAACTGGTGTTTTCCAAAGTTTCCAGCTCGCTGTTGCACAGGGAATATTTTCGGCTTCGGAGGGAGCGATTTCGTCATCTGTCGCGTTCCGCCGAATATTTCTTTCCCCTGATCCACGAGGCAGATAACGCCCTGGACGGCACGCACCACCGAGATACGAGAGCCTCCCTCGTATCGTGTGCCAGGAAAGACACCCCTGCTAATATATTCGTCTCTCATAACATGATCCAACCAAATCCCGAACGTGTGCCAGAGGATTTGAAAATGGGACAAAATATTGTGTCGCAGTCTTTCACGATTTATATCGCATGATACATTTCATATTAAAAGTTTAATTTTTTTTATTTTATATTATTAATAATAATGATGATGATAATAATTAATGATAATGATAGAATAAAAAATAGTTTCAAGTATTTAAATAATAAAATAGGGAAAAGGGTGAGGCCAGGAAGAGCTCGATGCACGGCGGGTTGGCCTGGGTCAGTGGACGAGAGAGCGTCGAGTACGAGGAAGAATGACTGAGATATTCGATACGATGCAGTGGAGAAAAAGGGATGTGTCTCCCCCCGGTGGATCGGGAGAGAGTGAGGGAGGCCCGCGAGAGAGAAAAATAAAAAAAAGAGTGGAAAAAGGTTGGTGGCAGGCTCGGATGGCACGTGGGGCGCGCTACCAGGTGTTGGCTAGACGTTGGGTCGATTCTGATTGTTGGCGCATGTGCCGGGAGCCCCGTCCACCCTCTCCCTCGGCACGCATCGACCCTCTTTTGCCCTCGATTACTATTCCCCTACACGCCGTGCAACCCCGCGCGCACCCCGACCGGACGAAAATAAAGAGAGACGCAGAGACAAATTAAAAGAGAGACACTGTACGAGTCTTGTACATTATGCAAACGCGTGTACGTACGTACGTACGTATATATGTGCGAGTCTATATTTTTTCATCTTTTATTCCTTTCCTCTCTGTTTTCGCTATCGGAATCATCCCCCTTTATATATTTTGCTGCGCGGCGTTTGATTTTGCTCTCCTTCCCCGACGAAGCTCTCTCCCTCGGAACTTGTAAATCGCCCCTCAAACTCTGTCGCGCACGTTCTCGGAAAAGAGTGTATGCGGGGGGAGGGTTGCGGGAAAATAGGCTGACGAGGCAGAATTCTCGTAGCGAAAAGCGTTTTTTTTTTCGACGCTCATCATTGAGAGCGAATCGATAATTATATTCGCGCTGAAATCAGCAGAATTCCGTTTCGAGCGGTTTATGCTCGCTCTTTCGCTCTTTTTTACCTTTTTTTTTGTTTTTTTGTTTTGGTGGATGGAGGGAGAAAACGGGTCGCGTTCGATCGTCGAGCTTCTTCGCGATTTTAGCGATTCTGGCACACCGAGGCTGGCTCTGGGAGAGAATTCTCATTGACCATTTTGCTCGTTGGCAGACATGCATCTCGCGGGGATTCACCGCGAGGCGAAAATGCGCCCGCGCGCGCACACAATCGCGCCTCGCTCCGTCCTGTGTGCGGACGAGCGGAGAATAAGAGAGGCACTCTCGCTTGCAGCCAACACGGTCTCTCCCCGTTGCAACGCGGGCGACGCCGGAGGCGAGCGAGAAAACGCCAGCGATATAGAAGGGAGAAGAGCCGCAGTATCGGAGACGCTGTGCGCCCGCGCACGCTCACCCCTTCCTTCTTTCCTGCTTCCTTCCTTCCTTCCGCCTTTCCTTCTGCTCCCGCTATTCGCGGATCGCCCGAAACTTTTCGCCCAAATGCTTCGTTAAACTATCGAATTATCTCCAATAGCTCACAGCCCCATTGACAAATTGTCTCGAAATTTCCCAATCAATTATCGGCCAAATAATACCTGCGCGTCCATGCGAATGAACCATGAAAAAATGGCACGAAATAAATCGAAAAAATTTAATTCTTCATGCCTCCATTGTGTACGAATAAAAATTAGGAACGATGGCGGGGATCTGAGAGAAAAATATATATATAATAATTCTCGTCGAGTATTTTTGAGACAAGGGGATAATTCGACCAAATAACGTTTGACGAGAGTATAAGAACAAAATTTTGCGGGATATTTGGAGGATGCGATAGGGCCGGTCCGGAGGGAAAATATCGGGAGTAAGGAGCGGAACAAAGTTTTCGACACTTGCTTTTCGGCGGTGGGAAAAGTTTTCGGGTTGGGATGATTTGTCTTTTGGCGAATTGGCCGCGTCTCGCGCGGCCCCTGCTCGGCGGTCCCCGTGACGACGTCACTGAACTATCCGCTTTGAGGGTTTTAGGGGGATTTCGTCGTCGAATGAGCGTTTATATATATGTTTATACGTATTTATATATATATATGGGTGGTGTATACGAGGGAGAGTGGGAGTGCGCATGCGGGACGAACGGGAGCTGACGCGCCAGGGAGCGAGGGCGGGGAAGGGAAGAAGGAGAGGGTAGGAAACGCGTGCGAGGGTTGCCGCCTGACAGTAGAACGCTCGCACCCCGATATTCCGTCTGAAGGGGAGCGCAACAGTGGAGCACGCAAGACCTCCCCTGCTCCCTCCGGCAGAGCGGCAACGCAGTGATGGGAGAGAGACGGGAATAAGATATACGCCGTGGAAGGGAGAATAAGCGGAAGATCGGAGCAGGATCGGGACGAAAGGACCAACTGACGTCTCGTACAGGGCCTGCAAACACGCATCACGGCCGACGAGGCGCTCCGCCGAGGGCGTTCGGCGCTCAAATAAAACACGTCCATTTACTACCAACCTCGCATCGCCTCTGCACACATCGCGGCGAGTGTTTGTGCCGTTCCCCGTCGTCATTGTCGCCGCTCATCGCCACCGTTCTCCCCGATAACGTCGATATCGTGAATTTCGTGAACTGGATTAAGCACTCGTGAGAGACTGAGAGAGAGAGAGAGGGACGAAAGAAAGATTTTCACAGTGGAAACAGGAAGAAGCAAACGAACGAGATATTGAGCAGATTACTCGGAATAAGAACGTGCCATTGTTTTTCTTTTTGGTGAATTTGGAAAAATTTTGAAATAGTATATCGATAAAATGTATATGTATCTTGAGGGCGAATGAGGGAAAAGTATATGATGATAGGGAGTGATCGGAGTGATTCGTACGGAGAGTAGAGCCAGAGAGAACGGGGTCAGTACGTGTGAGCCGTGTGGGCTGTGGACGCTATTATACGCAATAGGGTCCTGGCACACTGGCATGGTGGGGACCTCGAGGTGCAAGGATCGTTGAGCCGATGACGAAGTCCCGCATTTCAATCGTTCCACCAAAGCCGGGCTGCACATCGCGTCAGAGGAAGTTGCTTTTCCGTGGTAAGCGTAGCCGACGGAGACGTCGTCGGGGTCGCCTTGTCGGTCCTGGACTGGGACGCGCCGGGGGTTCCTCCGCGGGTACCGGTAGCAGCCTCGCATCCCTCTGCTGTGCCCCGGAACTCGTCCCTGCTGCCGAAGAAGCAATAATCAGTGCCAGTGCTGCTCAACGGAGTCAATTATCGCCGAGTAGTTGTGTTGTTGTTCTTCTTGTTGATGTTGTTGTTGTTGGTGGTGGCCCCGGTGGTGGTGTTGACGCCGTCGAGTGTCCCGTTTTTTTCAGCGGAAGAAGCCAGGTGGATCACGCCCACGAGAACGATCTAGGGAGTTTGAAGATCGGGGGCGGCAGGAGCGGTGCTGGTTCGCGCTCGAATAATTTCGTCTCGCTGGATCGATATTATTGACGTTAAAAATGCCTCGCTGCCTGATGGCCAAGAAATGGAAGGCCTATCCGTGGCCCGAGAGGCAGGCCGACGACGAGCTCGGCGGTGTCCACCACCAGGGCATGGAACTCGGCGAGCTCATAATGAGCGACGAACAGATCGGCAATCCCGTCCAGGAGCATCAAATCCGGAATCGACGACTCGTCCACGATCCCGAGGACGAGGAGATCGACGTCGTCGGCGATAGCGGCTCCAGCACGACCTCGAGCAACAACGTCGAGGCGGCGGGCAACAGGGCGAGCCAGCAAACGTGCTGGGGTCCCCACAGTCCGACCGCCGGCGCAACCGCGCCTAGTCCTCCGCCCCTCAATGCTTCCGGGGCCCTCTACTATCACGGTATATATTATTCCAACCTCTTATATCATATACGCATCAACTTGTCATTTAAACCCTTGAATTTTATTCCGCTCCTTCCCTCAAATTCAGCGAATTTTCGCTGGAAACAATCCAGCGAATTTTTATCCTCTCGAACCCTTTGTATATTTTTTGTCATCCCCATATAGATCCCGGCACTCTTACTTTTTTTTTCTTTCTTTTGTTCCTTATCCAATATTCGAATGCGCCAACCTCGTGTGCCGAGACCCATCTTCCGAGCGAAAACAAGCGACTTACAACCGGACCAAATTCGGACTCGTGTGCCAGAAGCCACGCCCAAGAAGCTCCATTTTGGCCGATTGTTCCCGCGACTCATCCTCGCTTCGTATTATTCCCCGCCCGCTCCCGGAAGCTGAATAAAGGCCTCCGTGACAAATCATATTTCATCCGTGTTCAATAACTTCCCTGCATTGTTCTTCAGCACGATGGCGCAGCGGCGGAGCTTGTTGAGCGAACGCGCGTGTTGCTTGTTTCTCTTTTTTCACTATACATATATACATACATGTACAGTACCCTCGACGTCGGTTTCAGCAAATAATTTCTCACTCGCGAATGCAACAATTCTCATTCATCGTTATTTCTACTATATATATTATTTAAAATCTACATTAATAATTACTTTTTCATTTTTTTAAATTTGGTCAATATTAAACTGAGAAAAAATGTTGATTAAATCAAATGAAATTTTGTTGATTCAACAAATATTGGTTGACTTAACTGAAATTTTGTTGATTCATCTAAATGTCAGTTAAATAAATCAACATTTTTTTTCAGTGTACAAATTTTGACAATTTTCATCAATCATCAAAATTATTCAATAATCAAAAAGCAAAAAATTGGAAAAATTGATATAAAAATTTTTCTGGATGCTTGTGTAGTAAACGAAAAAAAAAGAAAAAAGAAATCGTACAGCACGCGCGATGGATGAAGCTTGGTAGACATTTCTTCGGATTGAATAATTTTGATTCGGATTTAGATGGAGCGGCGGAGAATAGGCTCGGAGAGTTGAAATAATTCGAGAGGAGAGGATAGTCGTCGATGTGACAATATCGACTAGTCCTGGGATGACATGACCCGAAAGATAATCGAAGCTCGTATTCTTCTTGGCTGGCTCCCCGGTGTGCCTGCTTCGTCAATGGGAGCCAGGGTGATGCGTTTGCGCGACTCCGGGGCTGTTATAGTTACATAGACCTCGGTATACATTGTAATGCCCGATGATGCGACACGCGCGACACTCACACCAATCGAGAAACTCCTGGCATCCCGTGTAAAGCTTCTTTTGTAGGGGCTCTTTTAAGACCGAATAACTGTCGTCATTATTATACACCCCGCTATTCTTCTCTCTGCTTGCATAACGTTTCGAATTTTCGCACACTTTTATATACTTTTTTTTTCGCAATAAGGCATTACAAAAAATACAATGTCGTATTGAAGTCAATAATTTTCAACCACGAACGAAAAGAGAAGAATAAATGCAGGATTCTTTTAATTGAAAAATTCGTCCATTTTTTTTTCTCCCAGTACATTTTATTGTTTTTAATAAATTTAAATATTCATATTAATACTTGATAAAAAATACGATAAGTTAATATTTGATAAATTGAAATATTTTTATATTCATGTTAAGACTTAGACCGAGTTTGAAAATTGATTGACAGTACTGTCAGTACTGAATCTCATATCTTTTAAGACAGGATGCCAACGGTTTTCAGTAAAGATAGCCAAAAACCGAACACGGCCTTAATAAACAATACAACAAGATAATATGAAAGTATAGTCAATTTTTAATAACTTTTATGTAAATGATAAATAATAATTTTCAATAATGATTGTATGTAAGGAAGTCTTTTTAAATGAAAAAAATTATATTGTTGTTGGTAATTTTGACTATTTCTTTTCATAATTTATTTGATGATGAGTTTTAATCGCACTGGGTATATGATGGTCTATAGGGAGAGTGCGTCGAGGCAAGTGCACGTTTATTACGATACTTGAACGATCGCTGGCTCGTAACGCGGTTAGTCCGACGTAAGTAGACGCTCCGCACTTTCCTGCCATCCATCGCGCATTAGTACAACTTCATCCTACTTAATTCGGTTCAACGACACCAACGGTGACGGGCTCAAGGTTCAAGACACAAATTATAATTATAACTCGAAACGTGTCTCACCTGCTCTTCCAACGTTATTTAATTTATTTTTATATACATCGTGACAAATGTTCCCTCATTCCCCATCGTCGAAAATATTTCCTACATTGCTTTTTTTCCTTCGTCGTTTTTCTGAAAAAAAAAATGTGTCCCGAATGAATTAATGAACTCACAGAATGTTCCGGAGATAAAAAGAAAAAGAAATTGCAATTTCCTCGTTTATTGTTTGCATCAGAGTCACATCGACTGACACTTTTTATGCTTCCGTTAAAGTTGGACAAGCACCCACTTTGTCACAGACCAAAGATTGATGACACGAATTTCTTTTTTTTTTCTCCACTACGGCAGTGGCCCTTGCCACTTTGCCTCTGGAGAAACACGCAGGTCATTTTTCTCTTTAGTCGGCTCCGAGCAAAGGGAAATCATGACGAGGCCACGAGAGCTCTCGCGCATTACGAATTACGTGTTGAACGTCTGATTACTTTTTCTACTTGAATTTTTCCCGAATCGTTCACAGAGACAATTTTATACAAAAAATTATTTTTTTGCTATTATAGTTACATTTATATAATTAAATTGTTATAAAAATTATCAAATTCGCTGTATTTTGTGTGCATAAAAGAATTTGTGTATATGGAATATTTGAAGAAAATCTGTCCTTGCAGGTTTGAAATAATTCTCGTAAAGGAACTTGGTCAAATTATTTTTCAATCGTCTTTATCTCATCTGTGCGGAATTGCAAAGTATAGGATCGTCGACGATAATCGGAGGTCATTTAGCCTATTAACCTAATTTTTTTGAGATCCAGCTCGAGAGCAAAGAGCGAGAGAGAGAGAGAGAGGAATGACGATGACGAGAAATAAGGCAACTTGCATTTGGCGAATTGTATTAAACACACGAACCGCGCGTTTATCGATCTCGAGTGCTCGTGCCAGGCACACTACATCGATTATATACATACACAATATATTTCCAACCCTCGCTGTAACGGAACAACATTTTCCCCGGACATCTTTCAAGCTTAATCGCTCTATCGCTCGGCTACGTTAATAAAAATCGAGAATTTAAATCTACATAAATACTTTCCGGAGGAAAAAAGAATTATTTTTCCTCCATCGCTCTGGACATGACAGATATATATATAATATTTTTTTACACATTTTCGGAAGTTCAAATTGTTGCGAAGCTTAATTTTTTACTATTTTTGGTTTTTTTTCCAATTATTATAATTGTTTTTGCATGGATTTTTCGTTCCTGGCGAGGGGTTGGCGTTGCGAAGGGAGGTTCGAAGGCAAACAGCTGGCGCTCGTCCGTGCGTGCAGGAAATGAAACGCGAACGCGCCCTCCCGCAGCGGCTGACACACCGGAATACGCACCTTGGAAGCGTGCACACATATAATCACAGACATCAGATTATTCGGATATGCCAGATAAAGTGGCCGCTGCTTTGAATATCTGAATTCCTTATCGAAAAGTTATTCTCGCGATAAGTCATTCCATTAAAACTTTTCGGTTCAACAACCACCGGAATTTTTGTGTACACCCACAGAACATTTTATGTACATTGCTGTATTTTATCGTACACCGAAAAAGGAGATTAGCTGAGTCGAATAAATTGTATATTTTATTTACTCAACATTCACATATAAATAAATAACTTTTTTCTATTTTTGACGATAAATTGTATAAAAATATTTTATGCTTCGTCATATATACAATACATTTTTTTCTATTTTAGACGACAAATTATATACAGATGTATATTTTTTGTTTCATCAAATATATACAACAGATATTTCAGTATTATTGAACTAAAGACGATATAAATAAACTTAATTTTCTTACACTGAGAAAAAATGTTGATTGAATCTACTAAAATTTTGTTGATTCGACACATATTCGTTGAATCAACTGAAATTTTGTTGATTCAACAAAATTTTAGTAGATTCAATCAACATTTTTTTTCAGTGTATTTAATCTCAATTTATCGTCAATTCTGAATTCGGTCGTTGTAATTTTTTTTCTCAGTGTGTATTCTGTGGTAACAAGACATGGAATAGAATAATTTGTATGCCAGGTGCTTGAAAGACTAAAAAAAGCGAGTAAAAATGGCTGAAAGGAAATTTTTTCTTGTAGGCGAGTATATTGTCGATCAGGTTGGTCAGCTCGGGGGTCATCGATACTCGGACACCTCGGCGAGGCTTCTTTTCCTTTGAAAAAGTGTCTCGGTCTCACCTAGGAGGTTTTGGGTGTGCCGGGGTGGCTTTTTCGGTGGCAGAAGGGCCGCGCGCGAGGGCGAGGTAATAAATAGCCTCGATCACCGGAACCGTACATTATTCATTCGAGTCCCGCCTCCGCCACATCGCGGCTGACTTGCACCGATTTTTCCACTAATGCTCCAAACGGCGCGATCCAACGGCTTAATGCCATTCGAGCGGCGTACGGAAAGGAGAAAAAAAATGAAAGGAGAAAAGTTGAGGGTGAGAAAAGCCACTCGAAAACACGCAGCTCCTCAACGAATTTTCTCCCGTCCGTGAGTTTACGAACGCGCGCGCGTGTTCGTCCCTCCGTGTATTTTTCCTCCCGAGAGCCAGACTCCGGTGCTTATCAAACTTTGACAAATGGCCCCGTGGAGCCTTTTTTCGGATGATGAAGAACCCACGAAAATCGCGCGACCCGCCGTCACTCCTCGGAAAACTTTTTTGCCAAAGCTATTTCGGCGAACGAATTCTTCGAGAAAAGATTTTTTTCACTCTAATATCAAAAATGTGTACATCGAAATAAATCAATCAATAAAAATACACGGACATAATTTTGTACGAAAATAAATTGTTAAAAGTTTACGTTGTACTTGGCATAAAATATAGAACGTTTAAAAAATAGTAAAGTATTTTTCGATTCTTTGAGGGTTCGTAAAAGTTTATTTCATTTGAGGTTCATTATTCGTACTTGATGAGCTTTTAAGTTTCATGAATCTTACCACGACGGTATCTATTATTCACTAATGGCACACGGTTACAATTTATTTCTGTCTCGTGGGACGAACGTCCACAATGAGGGAGATTTAGGGATTCATCAGTATAATTATCTTTTTTTAATAGTGTATATTAATTTTGACTATGAAAATTATCGGATCAATGATAAAAATGATCAGACTTACCGTTTTGTTTTAAAAATCATAAAAATTTCTGAACGTAGTAATTTTTTATATAAAATTTTCAGTATATCATACTAAACTTTTTCGTACAAAACCTTACGAATTTTACGAACTTTTTCCTTATTTGTAAAGTAGGACTGATCTTCCGAGACTTTGATTGATTTTCAAAATATTACATTTTTGTTTCCATGGTGTTGATGATCAAAAGTGCATTAATATTGTCAACTGGCAGTTTATTAGAAATAAAAAACTGACAGTTCCTAAAAAGTCACTTGTGACAGTTCGCGTTGCATGAACTCTGAAAGCAGAAGGTAGCGCGAGCAAAGCGCGCTTGCATCGGCCATTCGTAATAAAATTCTTTCCATGAATGATAAATAAATAGTAAGAGTCAGAATAGCTACCAGTGCGTGAGTGAAAAAAGGAACCATTTGTAAATTCCAGGATACACTCACGAGACATGGCTGAACCACGAGGAGCCGCCGAAGTACGCGACGCTGCGATCAGCGGCGGAGTTGGCGAGGCCGAGGGCGGAGTCGCCGTTGCACAACGCGGAGCCTTCGGAGCACCATCATCACCAGGTAGTTGAAAAGTCGAGCGACGTGAACGTAATCGTGACGAATTCGTCGTTGGTCCAGCAAAATGGAGCCTCGAGTTCGCACCAGCCCGGGGTGTTGAACGGCAACAATAATAACAACAACCTGCCGCCGCGAAAGAGCCTGTCGATGTGTTACACGAGCACGGGAACGGCGTTGTCCTTGCCGCCGAAGAAGAAGGACATTTACCGTCCTTACAGCCTGCAAACGTGCTCGGAGCCGATTATCCGGAGCTCGGCGGAGGAGGATTTGTCGGCGGCCCAGGCGATTCTCGACCTGAGCGCGTCCCCGGCGGCTCCGACGCACTCGGTCTTCATTCACACGCTGTCGCCGCCGACGCTGCCGCTGACCTCGTCGCCGCTCGCGACGATCGGCCCGAGCGTCCAGCCTCCGGCGCCGATCCCGGTGAGCGTCCTGGTGCCCGTGCCAACGCACAACAACAACAACAATAACAGCAACAACGGGATCTGTCCCGCCGGGGGAAGCATCGGGGCGAGCGGCGCGCCGGGGAGATCGCCGACGGAGCAGCAGCTCGTGCACAACGCGAGCGAGGGCCTCGAGCCGCAGTCCCCGGCGACGGCGGAGGCCTACGGGACGAGCAACGGGAGTTCCTCGCCGGGCGGCAACGGCAGCAACGCTTCCGGAAAGACCGTAGCGTACACGTACGAAGCTTTCTTCGTCTCGGACGGCAGGTCGAAGAGGCGCTCGAGCAACGCGGCCGTACCGGAGAAGGAGGCGGCGGTAACCCCGGACAGGCCCAAGTTCACGTGCACCGAGTGCGGCAAGCAGTACGCGACCTCCTCGAACCTGTCCCGGCACAAGCAGACGCACAGGAGCCTCGACTCCCAATCGGCGAAAAAATGCATCCACTGCGGGAAGGCCTACGTCAGCATGCCCGCCCTGGCGATGCACGTTCTAACTCACAAGCTCGCCCACAGTTGCGGCGTTTGCGGGAAAATGTTCTCCAGGCCGTGGCTACTCCAGGGTCATCTGCGGAGTCACACCGGCGAGAAACCGTACGGCTGCGCCCACTGCGGCAAGGCCTTCGCCGATCGGTCCAATCTCCGGGCTCACATGCAGACCCACTCCTCGGACAAGAACTACGAGTGCTCCAGGTGTCACAAGACGTTCGCCCTTAAATCCTACCTGAACAAGCACCTAGAGTCGGCCTGCCTGCGGGACGACGACGCGTCCTCCGGGATCGACTCCGAAGCGAGCAGCAACGGGCACCAGCTCCATCGCGGCTTGTAGCAGCATCCACGGAAGCATTCCGACCGACGGAACGACGATTCCGACAGCAGCTAACGACTAACAACTTGCGACTAGCGACTTACGACTTGCGATAAGCGGTGAGGCTCGAATAATAATTTCACGAGTATAGTCAAGTGCCACCTGTTATTTCGTCGAGTTGTGTCGTAGAGGTTCGGAGATCCATGCAAAAAGCAACAACAACAACAACAACAAAAAACAAAAAAAAAGGAAACGGGCAGAAAAACGTAGATTATCGTAGCGTGAAGAGGTTTAACGATATGGCGCTGGCAGCTCCGTCGCGTTTCAGGTGTAGCAACGCGAAAGACTGCGAAACGAGGAAATAATCGCGGCGCTGTAGCAACGACATAGAGGGGAGCCGAAAACAGCGACGCCGTGCAAAACGCGAACTCGGTGAGGCACGATCGCGAGATATTTGGAAGTAGATATTAAGTAGAGAAGTGCCAGTAGGTCGATGATTTATTGAATCTAACCACGAATGAGAAACACGTCCAGTAATTATTAAGTTTAATGAGAATCGAGAGCGAATAATAAGACACGAGGAACGCGGAGGAAGAAAACAAAAACGAAGCAGAGATTAAGAAAAATTGGTAAGCGAGAAGAGACGATGAGAAGCGACGATGGGGATTGAAGATCGGGGACAGCGATTGTCGAGGAGCGTGCATCAAGCGCGGGGAGAGTATATAGCCGAGCGAAAGGAAAAACGTGACAAAACATAGTGACGTCCACACAATTACAGTCTAGTCACTCTAGTCGATTGTATACCTAGTATACAACAATATATATGTGCGAGTTTAAGTGTAAATAGAATTTTCGCGCCCGCGTTCGTGCCTCCACACAAGAATTTTGTGTCCAAGTACGCACGCGAGCCGCGATAATATAACGCGTGCGAGAGTCAGACTGTAGTACGATTATTATTATTATTATTATTATTATCATTATTATCATTATTATCATTATTATTATGGATTATTATTGATAGACACATATATATACTAGAGGGAGGATAAACGCGAAACAGATGATTTTCCTAGTCACGAGACAAACGTTATTTTGAGCGACGAGTCGTCGGCGAATAATATATGCGTATACTCATGCTAAAAAGCGTGATACACGTGCGTATATATATATATATAAATATATATATATATAGAAAAACACATAAAACATATATAATGAAGATGAAAAAGAAAAAAAAAGGTTCTAGGATGCGATGAGATGCGTTATATTCGAAATATACACATATTTGTAGGCACGCGAGTAGGATTTAGAGAGCAACGACGATGGCGATCGGGTGTGCAAATCCGCGTTAATTAATTAGTTAATTGGAAGAGGGATATTATAATTGGTGTAGGGGCGTTACGAAACGATCGCGACGATGAGATTTTCATGCGGAATCACGCGCGTTTCTCGACTTTTTTTTTAGGGCGGTGATAGGGGAAACTTTTGGTTTTTGTCGATCATGGACCAGCATCGACACCTGCATCCGATGACGTATATTTTTTTATAGAGAAAAAAGATGCAAACAGGTATTTTCGGCCCGGTCGATTTTTCGCACGATTTTCAATTAAATCTGGTCAATTTTTATCGCGCGATTATCATCGCTGGTAAATTTTTTATCACTGTACTAACACATTTCTCATTTTTAGCGAAAAATTTCTGTTTTTTTTAATTAAATTGAGTTTTTTTTAGGATTTTCATTCAACAGGTTTGGACGGTTGATGCCTTAGATTTATTTCGTTATAGCGAAAGGGAGAGAGTGTAAAGTCGTCCGCGGACGAAAATATACCTTGAATGAAAATTAGAAAAGGATCGATGCTGGCTTGAAAAAGGGCGAGTGTAGCTCCCTTATCCAGATTTTATACCGCCGAAGAACGAAAGAGTGGGGGTTGAAAATACAAGGCGGAAGGGACGTCGACTCCGCGATGTTTCCATCGACGCGATTATTTGCTCGTACGTACGTATATACATCGAGAAAATAAACACCGAAGTCGAGTCGTCGCGTGATAAACCGTTATACAAATAAAAAAAAACTCGCGCGTATGTTGATCATTTTTACATACTTGGGAAAGGCTAAAAATTCCAATCGAAAAAACAAAATAATGATGAAAGGAGGAATCGGCTTTTTGCGTGTTGATAAAATTTTTTGAAATATTCTAAAAACGACTTACGTGAAAAACTCGAGAAGAAATTTTCATTCCTGAGGGGGGAAAAAAAATACGTAATTTAAAAGAGAGAAAAAAAAACAAATTACTTTCTTTCGGTGGCAATGAGTCGCGCATCCTTCGAGTTCAGAAACACCAATAGCAATTAAGGTAAGCGTGATTAGCAGTTTGGCGAGGATTCGTCGGTCGGATAACTTTTCGCACGTTATACGCATACTTTTATAGTGAAGGCAAACTTAAACGAAAAAAACCTCCTAAGGTCAAAGCAATGTTTCGACACAACGAATTCTATATTTAAAACGAAGGAAAAAGATGATAATATAGAGGCGAACATCGAAAAACTTGATAAATCCTTTATAAAAAGTAAATATATACAGGCTTCGGTAATAATAACACAGCTACGTGCAGACAACGTGTGTGTCCACGGTGACACAAACGGCGGGCCCTCGTTCACTAAAAAAAAACTCCTGCACGTAAAACGTAGCGTTTAAGAAGATAAAAAAAAATCTAGAAGTGATAACTGAAAATATATATTGAGCGCCGATAAATTTTAGGCAAAAAGAAATTCCTTATTTTCGCTATAGATTTGTAATTTGCGTTACGTGATAGCAGCGACTTGCGAAGAACGAGCAAACTCGAGGCAGCCTTGTAACGAGAAAATTTTTTATTTTTCAAACGCGCTCGCGGCACCAACCAAAAAACAAAAATAATAATTAACGCAATCGCTGAACGAAAAGAAAACGAATAAAATCATTTATGAAATAATAAACGAATGCGTGTGAATTCGCGAACAGGAGCAATCGAGGATCAACGACGCGAGAGCCATCGTCAAATTTTTTCAAGAGCAATACACATTAAGCGACATATATACGTCGAAACCCAACAACGAGATCGCGCAGACCAAAAGCGAATAATTATATATTTAAAATTACGTAGAATTCTTTCCGCAACGAAGTATTTAAAAATTAGGCTAACTCTCATTAATTTATTCGATTATAAACTATATTTATTTAATTTATTTTATTTGATGACATTAAGCTATCATTCTTGTCATTTTATTATATTATTGTCATTATTATTATTATTATTAATGATTGTTATGTCGAGTGATTGATTTGTCATTTGTTGGCGTATTGTACAATTTTTATTTTTTGCAACTGTCTAGTCCATCGTGTGCATTATTTATTTTGATTTATTATGTAAATTTTTTTAGACAATTATACAATTGACATTAATTTCAAAAGTTATTTTATATTGTCATTGTTTTATCTCATTATTCATTTTTATTTTTTTTTTCCAAGGAAATACAACGACACGAAGCAACGATGAGGGGTAAAACTCCAATCTTTTTCGTAAACCGTACTCATTCCCATCTCCTTTTCCTGCGAAATGAAATAGTTTAGCTGCGCAGAGTCGCGAAAAACGTTGAGAGGCAAGAGACAAAAATTGACGAGGCTCGTGTGTGGATTTGAGGTGGAATAAGAGCAGTGTGCGATATGGATAAAAAAAACGATGAGAGTAAAAAATTAAAAAAAAAAGAAAATGAAGGAAAACACGGAGAGAGAGCCGCGAATGCAGAAAAGAAAATCCGAACGTTAAAAAACCGCATAAGTTCGAGCTCAAACCCTATTTTATCGTAAATTCAATATTACTAGAGGTGCTCAAAAAAGTGTGTACAAACGAGAGATAAGGGATAACGAGAATGAAAAGAAAAAAAAAGACAAAGTGGTATAGAATTGAACGGTGTTAAGAGAGAGCAAAAATAAGAGTTGAACGTATATTTATTGACATGCGAAATATTTTAGGCATAGTTTATTTATTCTCGAGTTGCGGGAACGCTCTCGGAAATATCGTGTATGTTTATATTCCTCGTATTTGCGAGTGAAATATTAATAAAGGGGGGAGAAAAATAGTTTATTAAATTCGGAAGCGATCCGTATCGCGATAAATTCAATCTCTTCCGATCGCGAGTAAATCGCGAACGACTTGTATCTTTCTCTGTCTGTCCCCCTCTCTCTCTCTCTCTCTTTCTCCGCTTGTCTATATATATATATATGTCTCTCACTCTCTCCTGTTTGAAGTAAATTTTCGATCGCCTTCCTGTTTCGCTCTCAGCATCGCGCTTTTTCTCGTCCTTCGCTTTGCATCTTTGTCAAGCTTGGCGCTTTTCAGACTCGTATTAAAATTCTATAATAATACACATTTTCGCACCGTCTGTACATAAGTAGATAAAAATATAAGGAGTTAACGCGTGTGTGCTCTCTCGATGGTGGCACGATAACTTGAGACGCGTTCTGTGTGACATCCCGAATTTTCTCGCAGATTATTCAACCGTGCCCGCGGGCTTATCTCGAGGGCCCTCGTTACGTATTACGCTCCCGATTTTAACGCGAGTTTTCTCTCTTTTCCTGGTGACGTCTGTCTGTCTGTCTGAGTTTCGGAGCGAGCGCTTTCTTCGCTGGCGCGCACTTTGTGCGAAGAAAAATGATTCACTCGAAATAAAAAAAAAACATCTTTAATTAAATACATTTTTATCGAAACGAGCCACTTGTAGAAAAAAAAAGAATGATACGCATTGACGTTCGTTTAAAATTCATAACCGCGAGTCATTTTTCTCCGTTCGAGCTTTTTCTCTCTCTCTGTATATTCTTCCGCTATATGAGTCTTGCGCGAAAATGAAAATCTTCCCACTGTCGATGTCGCACTACCGTCCCATGTCTTTGAGAACGTAACTCATTCGTTAATTTAAGCGAGAAAACAAAAAAAAAGATAAATAAATCCAACGAATCGTCAGACTGATGCTATTCACCGAGGGAACATTTTTTCGTTCGAAAGAAATTAGAAAGGGGAGAAAAAGAAACAATAAGTGTAAGTGGCTATTAGCCTGCTTCCTCATGCATTTTAGAGGCGACGACCAAAAGAATCGATAATTTAGAGAAGCTTTTTTTCGCGAGGGGAAACGAACAATGTGTGCGTGGAGAGTGTGAGTCCCGTGCGTGCACAAGCCAGTGAGGAAATCTCGTGTACAACGGTCATCAGTGGTGTCGTATTATTATTTTAAAGTAACGCATTCCACGTGAGCCAGGTTACGAAGAAAAAAAAACTTAAAAAAAAAAACGAAATATATTATGAGGAAACGCGCGAGCAAAAAATACTTAGAGAACAATGTGTTCACGTATTATTAGTTTTAACTGTAAATATAATGAAAGCTCGAATTCCCGATGAAGGAATTGAAAGGGGCCTTGGAGTATTTACGAGACGACGGAGAAAAAAAACGTAGTCGAGAAAGATCGAAGTGGTAAGAGCGGTTCTTGATCAGACTCGCACGCGCGTTCCAAACTTTTTTTTTCTTCAAACCTTCTTTATTTCATTGCCACAAAAAATAAATCAAAATTTCATAGAGCATCGACGTGTGACTTTCTGGCAGTCATTTTTCTCGTATCAATATTTTTTCATGGAAATAAAAGTATACAATAATGAAGAAAATATATAATGAAATACGTCTCGCGAGGATGGCTTTCGAAGAGGCACGTGCGAGTCTGGACTTTTGGAAAAGTGCCGAACGAGTGTTTGACGGTCGCGTAGGTGATAATAAAAAAATAAAATAAAAATGTATAATTATTAGCCTAACGGTACTTTGACAACGAAGCGCCAAAGCGAGCAAAAAATAGTGTGATTTTACGTTAGTCGAAGCGTGTATTTATAGAGCGGAGCGAGTGTCTCGTTCCTCCCGAGCCATTCCGTCGTAGGAGAGTCAATTGGAAGAAAAGCCTTCATTGTTCCGTTTTCAATTTCAGTTCCCGAGATTATCGGAATCGGAGGAAAGATATATATAGTGAAAGGACGAAAAAGACGAGAAAAAAAAAACGAAAAAAAAAATCAACGAAAAATAGTCGCCTGTTTTGAGTGAAATTTTGAGCATGAAGAGAAAAAGCTTTTACCGCCACAACTTAGAAAATACGCGCACACGCGTTCATCAAGCCTCGCCCCAGCACGGAGACGCTGAAACTCGGACCTAGGAGCGAGCGCGCGCCCAAGGACGAGTTTTCATCGATCGGACTACTTATTTTGTAGAGAAAATTTAAAAAATAAGGTTCGGGAATAAGTGACAGGGCTGCTGTGTCTGAAATTCGATAGCGCGGGGTTCGGGTTGATAGTTCATTTGTACAGCCTGAAAAATAATTACCGAAAACTTAGTTACGAGCGTTTTTTGTGCGAATGAGATAATAAACGGTTGGAAGCGGTAGATTAACAACGAATGTGATTAGCGAGAGAGCGTGCGTGAAAAAATTTATAGAAAAATGTGTAGTCGACGGTAGGAGCAGATTATATATATATATATGATAGATCGATTTAAGTTAGGACGCGGGCATGCGAGAATGATTCAAAACGCGTGGATTTAAAGGGACGATGATTAACGAAGAAACTTTTAGGATTAAGGCCATACCGTAAGTAAGTAAACTCTATGATTAAGTACGTTAATACTGGCGAGAGCTGGGTCCCCAGTGGGCCAATATTCAATAAATATCGGTGTGACTAATTATCGTTTTATGTGTTGTTTCAAAACTACGAAAAAAATCATGCTCGCGATGCTGCCTCTGCTCTTCGCAGGAAAAATCAAAGTGGAACACAAAAGAAAAGAAGACTTTTGTTTCAAGACATATTAAAAAAGAATCGATTAATTTTCCAATAAAATTAAATCCATTATTCTGAAATTAATTTAAATAATGGAAAGAATAAATATTCTATAAATATATAATAAATATTTGTAAATTGTACTCTGAATTTGATGCTCATTGTTCGCAAAGATTTTTCTTGTGTCGATGAAAATGGAGGGCTCGTGGAGATCGCGAGTATGAATTTTTTCTAACTGGATGTGACGTCTTGCCTGATGGACTATGTTGTAGCCGCCTCTTAATTGTATATCATAACCGAATTCGGACTTAACTGTTTACACAGCTGTTTATTGTACTATCTGTCCAGTTTGATTGTTGTTTCGATGTTTCATTGACTACCGCGACACGATGAACTCGAGAAGGGGAAAAAAGAAGAAAGTGAGAGGTAACGAGAGTCTTCGTGGGTCGAGACGAAAGCATATTTTCGGATTCGCGAGAAACCGCTGTGTCCCACTTTTTTCCACTCCCTGAAGGCGACTCACAAGTGAAGCAACGACAAGAGAAAAAAAAACGATGCGATCCTCAATTAGACAAAGTCAATATCGTCATTAGTCAATAAAATTGTCACGAAGGGACAAAACGAGAAAATTCTAAATAAGCGCAAAGTTTGAAAAATATCTCGAACGAGGGAGTATAAAAAATTGCAGGACAGCGAGTCCGAAGAAAAATATCTCTTTCCTTTCTCAAAACTGAAAAGCAACATTTGAGCCACCCTGGAGAAATTGCGACCTAAACGAAAATCTATCCCGCTATGCACGTGCGTATATGAAAAAAAAAAGATTTCGACATCGATGAAAACGAAAAAAAAAACACACGAGATGTTCGCAATTATTAATAACGAATGTAATGTACGTGAATCAACTGTCTATATTTGTCTGTCTGTTTTTCCAAAAAATTTTGAGTTCGTTGTATATGCTCATATATATCTATATATTTTTGCGGCTTTGGCAAAAAAAGAGCGCAAATTGCGCGAGCTCGCGCTATTTGTACCCTTTTTTCATTGTTTCTCTCTGAAAAAAAAAAACAAAACAAAACAAAAAAGAAAGAAAAACACAAATAACCTGAAGGCAAAACATGTACGCTTCTCTGTTGGACTTTTATCTGCAAAGTGTTCTCTCGATTCTTCTCTTTCTCCTCGATATATTTGGTGTGCGTCCTCTCTTGGCTGCTTGGGCTCATAATCGAGTGTTTGATCTGTGTTTTTTTCCTCTGATCAGTGTGACCGAAGGCCCGGAAACGATGCGAAAAGAGACGGAGAGAGCTCTCGTCCTTCCTTTCCAGCCTTCCTCGAATAAAATAAAACCCATGTATGTTGGATGCTCCGTGAATCTGGCCAAATAACGAATGCATCGAGAAAACGATATTACGTTGACAAGGGGCGAGAGAGATAGGGAGCATTGTATGTGCAAAAAGTGCCTATATATACTCCAATTAAAGTATTCTCTATAATAGCGTGTAAAGGGCGATAATAAAACGAAGGGACAGCGTGGACGGGACAAAAGTGTCAAGCGAATAAAAGGTTGATATTGCACGATTATTGAAAATTCAGAGTTACGATTGGGCGGATGTTGATCGCGGAGTTTGGAGAAAAAATAAAAGCGTATTCTGTCGAGTCAATATTTTCAATGGAAGAGTTAGAAAAATTGGTCCGCGAATGAAATATCTTGGAACGATGATTCGCAAAGATTGTTGGCTGTCGAGAATGAATTTTACACTCGGGATTAAATGCCTGCGAGGGCTCGCACGAGCGAAGAGAAATAATTGAGAGAAGCGAACGATGTTCGAGAGAGTATTCATTTGAAGCATTTATTACGTTTTACTAAAAAGTATGTATTTAAAAAAGATAAAAAACCAAAAAAAAAAAGAAGCAGAAAAGAACGACGAGCGAGGAGAAGGAGGTTAAAAGCAAACGACGAAAGCGCCAAAACGTTTTGCTTAGATGAAACTATATATTTTGAGGCTGATTTTAAATTGAGTGCAGAGAAGACGATGACGAAGCTCGAGGAGAAGAACAAACGAAGCAAGAGACAACGACGAGACGTGTGAGATTACCAATTCCTATTGTGATTACAGTTTTTATTATTGATTGCGAACGTGGGTCAATGAGCCATTGAACAAAGAGAGAAATAATGAGAAAGAGAAAAAAGCTTTGATCGATGCGCACGGGCGCGGTGACGTTAGATACCGATGTGATATAAAATAAACCTAAAAAGAAAAACCTAATAATTCATAGAGATATTATTGATATCGAAGACACTGAAGTAAATGAAAAATGAGGATTTAAAAATGAAACAAAAAGAGGAGATTAAAAAAAAAACAAAAACAAGTAAAAAAGCCGCATTGTGATACCCCATCGACTGATATTTACAGGATATTGTTCCGTTTGGATCTCCCAAGGAAGCCGGGGTATTCAAAAGCAATAAAGACGTAGGGAAGGGAGACGAGATCCCGACCGGGACTCGAACCCGACAAAGAGAATTAAATAATAACTTTAGCCATACATTATACAATATTGTAGCCCGTAAATTTATGGATAAGAATTATTTTTAAGTGACGATAGCGTTAAGCATATAAATAATATATATATAAGTATACACGTACGATAATTTTACCACGTAATTCCGATCGCTAAATAATAATTATAGTTATAAAACATCAATATGAACATAAATCTAGTGATAACGATGGAGAAACGCCTGTGGTCCTGATACATTGTATTTAATCCGTTGCGAGATCGTCTGTGGAGGCGAAAAGTTAATTATTAAAAATTAGCGACGCTTTTGTAAACGATGTAAGCGAGCAACGATTTCGTCGTGTAAAGAACAAGGATCGCGCGGAGACTTTTCCTCCCGGAAAATCTCCCGTGCGCGTCGATGAATAAAAATACTTAAGTAAGAGAGTGCGTTGCATCGAGTAGATTTTGAGTGAAATGTAACCGCATATTTTCTAGCTCTTACTCAGAACGAGACGAAAAAAAAAAAATTAACAAATAAACAAAAAAAAAAACGATGAGAAAAAAAGCAAAAAAAGCGACGCATGGGACGCAGCGAGAGCAGCGTGTCGAGAGTTTTCGCGAAGTTAACTATATTTGTAAAGATACGTTGAAACTATTATTCTAACGGGAGGATTGCATGGGAGACGAAGGAAATTAGTTCCACGTCGAAGATGAAGAAAAAAGATGCGAAAAAACGAAAACACCTTGATCGGGAGTATGTCGCATGCTATTCAAAATGCAGCAAATTTATAATAATAATACTAATAATAATCTTAATAATAATCTTAATAATAATCTTAATAATAATAATAATAATAATAATAATAATAATAATAATAATAATAATAATAATAATAATAATAATAATAATGTGAAAATGGAATGAAAATAATAATATTTAGAATGAGATAACAGCGAAAGAAACAAGAATATACTTTGCATGAGTACGTAGGGCTTTACTGCCATTGAAGCAATACAAAGAGCAATATAGTGGTAAATAAGTTTTTAAACGAAAAATAAAAGTAAAAGAAGTAATAAACGAATAAATAAACGATGAGACGAGTAAACACGGAATAAAAGGGAAGTGCATAAATAACCGAATAAATAAGAATATTAAAAGAAAAAGAAAGGGATGGGGGGGATAAAACATATTGACGAATAAAGAACGAACTTTAGGTACATATATTATTATATAAATATACACGAACACAGACACACAGACACAAATACATACACGCTCACCTTACGTATATGATCATTAAAGAAAAAAATTATTCTAACCGTAGTGCTAACTGTACTTAGCATTTACGTAGCTGAGAAACTAAATGGGGAGATGGAACGAAGGTACGCGCCAATAGGTAGACGCAAAATTCGTTTGGACTATATATATATATACATATATATATTTATTCCGAGTGAAACCGAAAGCGTTTCGTTGCAAAAATTATTCGGCCGGGAACGATGACCGTGAAGCTATTGAAAAAAATTTTCAAACTATACACACGACTCGTATTGATTCCATTATTGTATCCGATTAACGATTTTTTTTTATTTTTTCGATTTTTCTCAAAGATCGGGATGAAGAAAAAACTCGGAAATTTTTTAATGGTCCATTTGCCAACGAGTATCCGTAAACACTTAATTACTTAGGGAAGATTCAATCGAATGAAGCCCGCCTCTAAGGTTACGATATTTAAGGAGAAGTTAAGCAAAGCGTAATAAAGAAAAAAAAACGTAAAGAAACTTAACGTAGCTCGCCGGCTGTGTTTTTTTCGCGATATCGACGTCGCGGCGCTTTCCATCGAGTCACGCGGTTTCGAGAGAAAGACAGGTAGAAAGAGAGAGAGAGAGAGAGAATGAAGGAAGAAAAATCGATTGGCACAATTGGAACGCGCTCGAAGCCGAAATAAATTGCAACGAAAAAAGAAAGGAGAAAAAAAATGAGCAATTGATGGAATTCCGCCGATCAGGAAAAAAAAACACCCGGCGCATTTAGAATGGTGTGAAAAAAAAGAAGATAAAAAAAGCAATAGAGATGACGCTAGATGATTAATCTTAAGCTTCTTCCTCGCTACGGGGATAAAATTATTATTATGATAACAAAATATTTACATACGTTTGTATTATTTATAAACTAGCGCTAATACAAAACTCCATTGCATCGAAAAGTGGACAGCGACGAGGAAACGGAAATGTTTAATGAGAAAATAGGAAGAAAAGGAGAAGAAGGATAACTTTCGAGCACACAAAAACTGGGACGGCCGTTTATCCGTAGTACACTGCGAATTTTTCGAAGATACTCGATCGAGAAGAAAAAAAAAATAAAACAAAAAAGTATCCGGGAAAACCTGAAATAATAACACACACTCTTTGGTTCGAACAGTAATGAAAACCCCGACCGTGTCTTTCTCTCTCTTTGTCACGCAAAGTTACGACTTGTCCAGAAAAATTGTGCGGAAAGACGAAAAATGAAAAAAAAAACGTGGGCAAATTAAAATAAAAAACGAAAACACGGTTATCCGAGAAACGAAAAATAAAAGACGAAGATTAAAAATACCGACATGCTTTTCAAAGTGTTGGATGATAACGTTACGATGAAAGGAAAGAAATGAAGATTAAAACGTTAATTGAGCATTGTTATCTATGTAATACGACATAGGATGTTTTGTATTATATTTTCATAATAAATAGAAACGTAGAAAAAACGCATTAACCACAACAGTCTTGTTTATTCGATTAAAATTCCATTATTTCTTCAATTTTATATTTTACTTGTCAATTTTTGCTTTTTATAGATATATATTTTACCATATTTTCAGAAAAAATGTTTCGCTATCTGTGCAATAATATTTTACAACTGACAAAGATTTTCGTCGATTAATCTCCGCATTCGCAAATATCGTAAATCTCTCGCGAAACGTATATAATTATAAGAATCGCATTTAATAAATTCACGTTATAAAATGTGGAATAATATGCGGATTTTCTCTTCTCGGTATTCGTCTTCGAGCTTGTTTACATGTTTCGCGATCACCGATTTAACCCCTGATAAAGAAACTTCAACTTCCTGGAATTTCCGCGAGGCGATATATAAAAGCTTGGCCGATATAAAATGGAAAATGATGAGCGAGTAATCGATACGAAAGTTAGTCGAAAATGGAATGTCGCGAAAAATCGTCAATAGCGTTCTTGCTGATTGTTCTTACGATCGGTATTGCTTCGATCGTGCTCGTCGATGGCGAATTTACGGACATTGTGCAAACGACGAGTGGCCCAGTGCGAGGTGAAAAATTGTTCACCGTCCATTCCGTCCAATATGCAGCGTTCAAGGGCATCAGATACGCGAAACCCCCTGTTGGACAGCTCAGATTCAAGGTGATGTTTTTTTTTTCACTCGTGCAAATTATTTTTCATTTTACATATTGAAAGGGTAGACTGGAAACAGATTTTATTGAAAAATATTTGATTGAGCAACAATTATTTTATTTGAAATAAAAAAAAACGTCGGTTAAATATTTAGTTAATTTTTCAAAAAATATCGTTGACGTATCGGAAACAATTTATTTGTCACACTGAGAGAAAAGCATGGTTGATTTTACTATATAAAAGTGACAACTATATACCAATTATTATAGAATTAAATATACTTCGTTTACATCTTATACTTATTATGTTACGTTTAACTAAAAATATATATATTTAATTCTAAAATAATTAGCATAAATTTCATTTTTTGGTAAAATATACCATCGTCATTTATCTCAGTGCAACATTGCGACATCGTTTGACTGTAAATGACAAAAAGATGGTTAAAAAATGTTCATGTAAAGAAAATTGTCAAAAAAACCAAAAGACTGATTTTTAAACCAATCTTTTTCAACTATTTACTATAAATTTTACGTAAAACATTTTTTTACTATAAGTATGATGGAACTCGATATCTTATCCATAATTCATTTTCATAAGTACATGAATAAATGAATGTACAAATAAATTTGAAAAAAATAATTGAATACAGCCTCCAGTCCCAATCGATCCCTGGGACGACGTTGTAAATGCGACGACCGAGGGGGAGGATTGTCCTCAGAGTGATTTTAGTACGGACGACATACGAGGATCGGAAGATTGTCTCTTCATCAATGTCTTCACTCCCGTCGTAAATATTTTATTGATAACTATATCTGTCTCGAACTTGAAAAAAAATTGTGATCAAAAAGTCTTAACTGAAATTTTTATATCGATATAACGATCAATTTTCCGGGGCGTTGAAGTTTGAAATTCCATTAGACGGATTTACAACGAGCTCCCGTTGAGAATTCGAAATCGGTTATGGTATGGATTTACGGGGGTGCGTTTACGACCGGAACGTCCTCGAGTTTGCGGTATAATCCTGATTACATTATCGAGAAGGATGTTGTCTACGTCACGATGAACTATCGTCTTGGAGCTTTGGGTAAAATATACAAGAAGAATATCGATCCTTAAATTTAAAAAAATCATTTTTTTCGGTTTGAACGTCAATAAAATAAATAAATAATAAAAAAAAATAAAAAAATAAAGTAAATAGAAAATAGGATAAATGAAAAATGTCAAAAGAGTTTAAAAAACTGATTTAAATTAGGATTTTTGAATTTGTATCATCCGAACGCGACTGGAAACGCCGGTCTGAAGGATCAAGTCCTCGCTCTTAAGTGGGTGCAGGCGAATATCGCAAAGTTTGGTGGAAATCCAAAAAACGTGACGATTTTTGGCCAAAGTGCAGGAGCAGCGTCTGTCGGCTACCAAGTCTTGTCCGACGCTTCTGCAGGTTGATTTTTGATCGTTTATTTTCATTTCGTTCACGATAATCGGTCGGCTTACTTATTTCATTCGGCCATTTTATTTTTCAGGACTTTTTCACGCCGCCATTTCCATGAGTGGCGTTCCTTTGAATCCTTGGGCTTTTCAAACTCGCGAAAAAGCACTCCTTCAAGCTTTCAAGCTTGGTTCCTACCTAGGAACGACAACCATCGACAAAACGAGACTTTTGCAAACTCTGAACAGGGCGTCCGCTCACGATATTGTCAATGCGACTTCAAGAATCTGGAAGGTATTTTTTAACTTATTTTAATTATTAAAATGATCAAAATTGGTGTATGAAAAATCCTCAAAGTTTCCAAACTATTCATCGTCACAACGACAGAAATCCTATATTAAACTTTGTTTATCGATCGATATAAAATTATTTATTTTTGAAAGGCACTTCCACCATTCGTCCCCACCCTGGAAGACGAGAGCATCTCAAATGACGTTTTTCTCTCGACCTGCTCGATGAAAAAATATAAAAATGGAAATTACAATAGAGTTCCACAAATGTTAGGTTTTACGGACCACGAAACTCTAGCATTTTTCGGAGGTATACATACACGCAGGGATGGGCAGAGCTCGATACTTTTCTAAAAAATAAAAATTTTTCAATAGGTGATGCTAATTTCATCAAAGAGGCAATAAAAAGATTATCTGTTAAAAAATTTTCATTTCTCAGAAAAGTATCGAACTCTGCCCATCCCTGCATACACATAATAATAAATTGTGACTTTTTCGTTGGCAATTAAGGATATAGATTTATTAAAAAAAAAATTTTCAAGCTTTGGAACCGTTCGTCGAAATAGTTACATACGCTATTTCAGTCGCAAATGAAATTGGCTTACCTCTGCCTCCGGGTCTTCGGCTTGCCAAACGTCTGATTGATTTGGGAGTGAACGTTCTGGAGTACATTACCACAGCGACGCTGAAAATGATCATAAACGTGAGAAAAATCATTTTACTCTTTGCTTTTTTTTTTACTAAAAACACTTCACTGAAAAGATCTTATTCGATCAGACTTTTTTTGTTTGCTCTGAGTCTCGTGGACCTCTAAAAATTTCAAATTATCAAATTGCGATATATTTTCTTTATCTGAAAATAATTTTATTATGGGTGATTTTTAAAGTTTTTTTTAGAAAACGAAGCGAATGCCGCAAGAATCACGTTAATATATCAATTATTAAAAAAAGTTATCACGCCTTGAAGATTTAAAAAAAATGGAAAAAGGGATACAAAATTTTTATTTACGAAATTAAAAAAATATTTTTTTCGATATTAAGACCTTATTTTATCAGAAATTTCCTGTAGATAACGAAAATGCTACTTATCCAGGGCGAAATTCAAGAATTTATATTGAAAAATTCAAAAAACTTATTTTTAGGTCATCAGTTAGGTTCTCCTAGCGTTATGTAGCCATAAAAAACTTTAATAAAGTTTTAATATTTTATTAAACATTAAATACTGACGATCGCCGTTATTTTTAATAGTAAATAAAAACTTTATTTGAGCGTTTTCTAATTGCAGTATAATAGAACGCTTTAAAAAAATCGTAAAAAGTTATATTAAAATTTTTTTTCAGGAAACGACGGATCTTCTTTTCATCGCGCAGATCGATCAGACCCAGAAGTTTCTGGTCGAGACTGTAAAGCCTATTTATTATTACCACGTCTCTTTCTATTCTGAAAAATCGGTTCAACACATTCTCATGAACAGTACACTCGAAGGTCATTAACCTCGAAAATTAATTATTTTTCATTTTTTTTGTATTAATATTTTATTTGTATTATTTTTTGAAAATGTACTAAATTCGGTGAATTAAAAAGGTGCTGGACACAGTGACGATCTCGAGTACATTTTTTACATGCCAGAACGGAACTACAGTTCGGATCCGAACGATCCCGTCGTCCGAACGATTCATCGATACTCGACCATGTGGACGAACTTCGCCAAATACGGGTAAACTTTTAAAAAATTAGAAAAATTTAAATTTAAATTAAATTAATTGTTTTAATTATTTATTAATTTAATTTTTAACTTACATTAATTTATATTTGAATAATACTTAAATTAAATTAAATTATTTAAATAAACTTAAATGAAATATAGAAAAATTTTAAAAATGCGAAAATAAATGCTTTTTTAATACTTTTTTTAGAAATCCAACGCCAAATTGGATAAAGGACAAGGATTTGGTGAAATGGCCAATTTCCGAGGCCTCGGGATATTCGTGCAACATTGGAAAAAATTTGAGCATCGAGAAGAGACCGATCAGTGTCCAGGCTTCGGCCATACAAATTGCGAGTCGACCGCATCTCGGATCGCTCAACGGTTGTGGAATATTATCCGCAATCATTTATTGACCCACCACCCAAATGGCAACAAAACATATACGAAGTTCCAAATTACAGAAATATAAAATAAATCAATTTATTTTATTCATAAAGGTTTTATTTCATTTTTTAAATTTTATTTTATTCATAAATATCATATTGGCATTATATTTGCATTTAATTTTTAGAATAAATTATCTCCTCGATAATTTATGACGATAAAAGAAGCATATATACACAAGTAGACTATACTTGAATCCGCTTTCCTTGAGGTGATAATCGCTTTATAAATATTTTTCGTGAGTACTGGGTTATCTTCGTGTCATCAGCCTTGGAAATCAATCATTTAGTTTCCGTACGACTGATAACTTTTGTTTACTCGTCGAGAAAATATGTGTCTACACTTTCCTTACGATACGAAGTAGATAAAAGCCAGTTCTCTCTTTTTTTTCTCTGTCTATACAAATCTTCCCCATTGCTCTTCCAATTCGAATAATTTTTTGAAATTCAACTCGGAAGAATTTTTATTGTGAAACGAATTAACACCAGTGAAATTAAACTGCGTGTTCCAAAAATAAAATTTATCCATTTTCGATTATCCTTATCGCCGAATAAAAATTCCAATCGACGAGTGGAAATCCGTGAAAGATAATAACTTGTTCGTATCTCGTGATTGGATGAAGAACAGTCTCAATGATTAACATATTATTGATTGAGTTGTAAAGAAAAGTTCAAGTTCAAGGAATCAAGGATTAGGGGCCAACGATTCTCAACTTCGAGTATGCAGAAATTTTGAGAGATTTTCACTGACGTCGAGTATCTGATAAGATAAGGCATAGTGCAGAAATTCTACGTCACGTCTGGGAAAGATCGTTCGGAATCTGCCATCAATTTTCTCAAAGTGCCTCTTGAATTTATCGCAATCAGATGTAATCTCAAAATTACATCGGAAATCATGAGAATGTATGAACGATATTGCACAAAATGTGATAGATAAATTTATATAGAACACTCTTAATACTTGAATTTTTCTTTCTTAATAGTTTACATTTTAAATTTTATTTCACGACGGAGTGATCTACTTTATCAATCGTAGCTCATGAAATATAATTTTTCTCAAGCATACAGCTTTCTTATCGATCGTAGTTAGATTGCCTACTTTCATTTTTGAACTCATTTCATCATCAATTATAGTTTACATTTTTTTAAATAAACAAAATTATCAGATTTTCATTATTTTAGTTTTATAAATTTAATCAATTAAAAAACAGTATTTTTCCTGTTGATTTTACATAAAGGATGTAAAAAATCATTTTTTATTTTTATCGTTCTATGTATGGTGACTCGACATTGGTGGAATATTAATGAATAAATGAATCGCACAAGGATTTAGACACTGCAATCAACGAGCCGCCATCCATGTCTAATTTCTCGAAGCCATTACCTCGAAATCGTCCTTAAACTCTTTTTTCGACCTTTATAGAAATTCACGAGGAAATTCCAAAGCGACGATTAACTGTTTTCATGCACGTTATTATTTGAAAGTTAATTTCTAGTTTTTCATTTAACGATGAATGTACCCTTGTGAGAATTGAAATGACAGAGTTTGAGCATTTGGAAAAATCGGAAAAAGTATCTCAATATCTCGTTCTCGTTTCTCGGCCTTGAATGGAAGGCGAGCGGGTCTTTTATCCGTAGGGAATGAAAATTCTTAGCGTACGCTCGAGTGAATGGAAAACGTGTTCAAAGAGTGATCGACGCGGTGCACCTGAGCGAAAAACAACTGCGAAAGTCTTTCCAACTTACTCCAAATAAACGTTTATTAATCATCAAGTTTAACTTCTGTGCACTATTCATGTCTTAGAAAAAAAAAGTATTTACGACACGATAACAAAATCTGGTGGTCGTGAAATATTAGTATCTTACTAAAAAAATAAATTAACGAGCCGATGATACGAAACTGCAATAAATAATGGAACGCCTTATCACGTTTGACGCCAGATGTCGAGTATTTTTCTATCGCATCATTTTTTTCCCCTTTTTCACTCGCTCAGGGTCCATAATTTTTCGTGCCATATTGAGCTACGTCTACACGTTCTGTACACATCAACGAGCTCTTACATCTCAAAAAGCCCCAGTTTCTTCCAGCAGCTTGTCAGTATTGGATGGAAATAATTCTAATTGTGTTCTCTATTGTCGAACGAGAACATTCAAATCCAGTGCTCTCTAAAAAAGTGCCTTGAACTTTCGTTGTGCAACTGTAATCCCAGTCTCATTCAAACACCAGAATAAAACCGATAATTATTTTTCTCCGTTTTGTTATTAAATTTTACGACACTTGTCACTCGCACCTAGAAAAAGAGTGCTCGATCATGCGACAAACATTCGTGAACTAATTTTATTCCATAGCAGGTAAGATCGTCATACTTTTATTTTTTGACAACGAATAAATTTCGAAAATATTTTTTTTGTTGATTGGTAGAAATAGCGTGGAATAATACCGAAAATGAAGTTTTCACTCACGAAACACACGAGTAAATTGTTTACACAGCCAAGATATGTATCTTCCATCGTTCTTCGTTTCAAAACTTTATATTCGCAAACTAATTTTATTCTATAACAAGTAAGATCGCCATGCTTTTATTTTTTTACAACGAATCAATTTTGAAAATATTTTTTTTATTAATTGGTATAAAAATAGGGTGGAATAATACCGAAAATGAAGTTTTCACTCGCGAAACACACGAGTAAATTGTTTATTCAGCCAAGATATATGCATCTTCCATAGCTCTTCGTTTCAAAACTTTATATTCGTAAACTAATTTTATTCCATAACAGGTAAAATCGTCATGCTTTTATTTTTTGACAATGAATCAAATTCGAAATTTTTTTTATTGATTGGTATAGAAATAGCGTGGAATAATACCGAAAATGAAGTTTTCACTCGTGAAGCACACGAGTAAATTGTTTACACAGCCGAGATGTGTATTTTCTGTCACTCTTCGTTTCAAACTTTATATTCTCAGCGAGCAAAGTACATTTTTTTATGCCCAACTCGTATATTTAATGACCAGAACATGATTTTTAATTCTGAACGAGACGAGCCACAAAAAATTCGTGTATACACGAAATACACAAAACTCGAGAAATAAAGTTGAAATTCAACTTTACAATGACGACTAGTGTCCAAAAATAATCTCCCCGTCAGAGAAATTATCAGGAAAAATGTAAAAATTAAAAAAACATTTGAGCCGGGTTCGCGTTCAGAGATAAGCAGTCCTCTGATTATAGAAATTGTAATTAGTCGAGCGAGGAAATTAAAAAAAAGTCAGTTTAAATAGTAGCAATCGGAACCATCACACTCGAGACAATAAACGCGAGTTTCACGCTCTCTTCGTTCGTAAACTAAACTATTTATTTATTTTATGTATAAAAATATACAATAACGTATACAATATTCCGTTTCGCGGACTGAGATTGTCAATCAATCGGATTCAAGAGATTTTGGACGGTCACGAACGCTGGCGCAATCGATGCGCGCGCGATAGAAATACAAATTATCTTGGGTATTGGATTCATCGGTTGGGGTCAGTGCGGGCGCCCGTCCGGATGACGCAAAATTTCCAATGTCAATAAACACGATATAAATCGTAGCGGCCGTGTACAGATTATTTACGGTTGCATTGCGCTTTTGACAAAAGTCGTCGCCGGGAGCGCGTTTTATTTTACAACTCGGTCCCAGTTTTTTTTTCTCGATTCGGACAGTCAACGGACCATTGTTCGGGCGAGTTATCGGAGAACTATAACGAGTCGTCGAGCGGAGAGAGAAGAAAGAGAGAGAGAGAGAACAGTCGGAGGACAATGTTTCTTGCTTGATGCTGAGTGTTGCAACGTCGAGAAACATACTGTTCAAGAACAGAGAAATCTCGTTGGTGATTGTGTATTTTGTAATAGAAATTTGTGCGAAACTCCGACATTGCCACTCCGATGAACGAAAGGACGCTAGTGCACCGAGAAACTTATTGAGAAACGGTTCGTCCAATCGATCCCAAGTTTCGGATAACTCGTCTCGGATATTTCTCATCTCTGTCGTAAGTTTCATCTTGCCATTCAAGTAATTTTACGACGAGACGAATTAGGACCAGGGTGCAAATTCAAAAGTCAATTTCTTGTGTATCTAGCTGCGTCATGAATATTTGTGTATCGTCCAGAATAATGAGCATCGAAATTTATAGTTATCTTGCGAGGAAAATATATACTCGTGTACCAAAGTCGACGTTGGGTGAAAAGATAAGAAGCGAGCATCGGAAATTTGAAAAGTCGGCCATCTCGAAAATTCCTGATGCAATATATACGGTTAAAACAATAATAGCTTTGAGTGAGACCAAAAGTAGACGTTATTGGCGATATCGGAATAATGACATTGAACAAGCTGTGAAGAAAAAATTATTCTCAGTCAAGAATCAAAAGCGTGTAAGCGAGTTCGTCAAAATACTGCAACGGAATCGCGATTCTGCGATTGAATCTACAAATATCACTTGAAATTACTGAAGAAAAAACTTCTTCAAAATTTGCACAGATTTCTAGCACAGTGTGTAAAAATAATGAAATATTTAAATACGTGCAGTCATTCAGAATTTAGTTTTTAAAAAATTAGAACTGTTTAAAAATAACTATTTTCAATAATTATTAGATCGATATCTAGATGATAAAGCTTCGTAAAATTGTATAAAAATATAACTTTGTGTTACGGTTGAAATATTAAATTATATTAACTACATTAATTTAATTTAATATAATAAAGTAAAATAAAATAAATATTAAATTTTTAATATCAAACAGAATCTAAAAATATACTCAGGTCTATAAAATAACCAGTATATAGTTGTTAACTGACAGTAACAAATATACCACACTTTTCAGTGAAAAAAATAAACGGTTGGCAACACTGAAATTTCCAAACGAAATGAAAAGTGATTTAAAAAAAAAGTGAGATACGATTTAAGGAACTTATAGCATTAAAATGTGCACAACAATGGGAATTTTTATAACCTGGACGGAGTAATCTCGAACTCGTGATACAGCGGAAAGCGCAAGAGTTGGCTCTCTTATCGAGGCAATCGACGTTTATGGCCAGTCACGAGATCGAATTCTCGTTGTGTAATCGCGTCGCATTGGATTCACACCAACTGAGAATCTTCCTTGAGCGCGCTCGCGTCTCTTCGTATCGTCAAATAGTCCGTTAAGCGGACTTAGCGTCGGCGGTCAGCTCTTTGTTTTGCCAAACGCGCTGACGAGGGGAACGGACACACGTTCTGATGAATGCGTTCTCGCGATTATATGTACTCGCGCTCGCTCCCGCCGCGATATTGTTATCGTAGTCGCACTTACCGCGTAACCCGCACGACACGAAGAATCTCAATTGGATTTTCACTACGTCGCGAAAAAAAAGAAAAAAAACTTTCCAACGTTCAAACATTGTGATCATTTTTCTCGACGACGACCGAATGATCGATGCCGGCGAAACAAAAATTAATTAAAATTCTTCACTCTCCTTATTCCGAATCTTCACTTCGATAATAACAAAAAAAAACAACAAAAACAATAATTTATCGCTCGAGAAGGAACGCGGATAATATTTTCAGTGCGACTTAACGAGAAGATCGTTACAAAAATAAAGATTGTTACGAAAATAAACAGAGGTGGACCGACTTGGAAGTTGCGAAATAATATTTTCTAATAATATTTTCTAAAATTATGACCTGGCAGGCGAAAATGTATCGCCTGCGCGGATAGGCAGATCGAAGATCGAGTGACATATTGTGAATAGAGTGATTTATGATTTTTACCTCGATTTTAATTTTCCAACGATTTTTGGAAAGTCTCCCGAAATAGTAAGAGCAAATTGGCAAAGCTTCGATTATTTCGGATTGATGAACGGAATTGTTGACGATCGCGGAAGCCTGGCGTATTATAGAGAGATCGTCTCGAGATTCTTGACGGAGACGATCGAAGACAGAGGATGCCGCGGAGCAGAGACTACACACCGGTCGGCGTGGAACCAGGTTAATTACAATGACAAAAAAAAGAATGACGAAAAAAGAAAAACATTTCCATCAGAAAAGATATACGAGGAAACGAAAAAAAAAAAAAGAAATCTTTCAGGTGGCCTGAATTGATAACAAAGTTTTAATTCACGTATAAAATCGTCGCTCCCGGTTAGTACTTTTGTCGTCTCTTGTTTGCACGAAAGTCCGTCGCGGATCTCGTTGAAAAAATAACGAGACACTTGGTAATTTTTTTTTTAATCGTCGTCTCCGCGGCGCGTAACTCGGGTATCTCGCGACGTTCCCGCGGTTCGTCGCGTTTCCTAGCGAATGCCGCTCTCATGACGGCATTTTTATTTTTCCAGTATAGTTTGCTGTAGCGCAGAAAATACTGTGTCGCGCGCCATGCACCGGGACGCGAGATGCACGAGTCTAGACGTCAGACAAAATGAGATTTTCCATTATTTATGACGAGAAAAAAGCGTCGGGCGCGAGCGTGCCTGCTTTACGAACAAACCGGCGAATTCGCCGTTTATTTTTCTTCACCTCGTACACTATTGTTTTGCCGCGATGAACCGCTATAAAACAATTAAATCCATCATTGCGGAGCCTCATTGCGAGACCGAGCGTACCCATGCCCATTCCGAATGCAATACTTTTCGGCGCTTCACCGCTCATTCGTTTCCACGTTGCAGATCCACCGAGCGATGAGATGGCGCTCAACGAGCCGGAATTGATGGTCCGGCGGCCGGTTTATCAGCAGGACGACCTCAATCGCGCTTGCGAGTACAGAAAACCCCATAGAACCGGTAAGCACTTTGTCTACTCAAAAAAAAAATAACAAAAAAATGTTTAGTTTATTCAAAAAAAACGTATTAGGTCGATTCTTCTTTAATTAATTCAGAACTAAGACAAATTTAGTTGATAAAACATTTATTTCATTGAATTAAGGTAGTTCTATAGGTACAGTCAAATCAAAAGTTTTTATTTCAATTTATCTCTATATTATGTGGTTTTAGAGCTTAAGTTTATTAAGAAAAGTTGTTGCAAATTGTTTCAAGAACAACATACTCAAAATTCAAGGTCATCCAAGGTGACCTGTACTTTTTTTAAAAAAACTTGAGGAAGCTTCTTTCAAGTACGATAAAGAGCTGTGCAAAATTTTAAGAAGGTTCACCATCTAGATTTCAAGATATTTAGGATTGAAAATGGCAATATTTAACACAGGCTCTCATGGGAGAGAACTGAAAATTGGGATTTTTAATAATAAATATCTCAATTTCAACCTCAATTTAAAACGTATCAAAGAATGGTTGTACCAATTTTCAACCAATTCCTAAATAATCGATGAAACTATAGAACTACCTTAATTAAACTTGGTTAAACTAATGAAAAATTTAATTAAATTTGCAAAAAATATTATTGAATGAACAGTCCGACCTTCGAATAAGAAACCAAAAAAGCCTCCAAGAGTTTTTCTTATAAATCGCATACCCCCACCAAGCGCACGCTCCACGCTCACAATAACCTCTGTCTGTCTTTCTCACTCTTTTCCACGTGCGATCCTCTCAACAAAAAACTCGCTCGAACGCTCGAACGCTGCAACTTTGTATGCAACTTTGTATTCACACGTTTTCCACTGCGCATGGACATTTATGTAGAGAATTTTTGTTTCACGTTATTATACATAGTATTGAATATTATTGAATATTATTATTGTGTACCAGCTGTTTCTGAATTACACTAGAAACTGTAATATCTTAAAAAATCGGTGCAAAGAACCTCTCATATCTTAAATTTTCCCCTCTTTCCTCACTACGTAGCTTATGCATGCACACTTCTAGTGCACGCATGCGCGTACAAGTGCTATTTGAGGATTCAAAGCAAAGAGGGGATAGCAATGAAGGAGAAATTGTAAGTTATGAGAGTTTAAGTTATGAGAGTTTCTAGTGTATTATTAACTGTCATAAAATTATCGAAACTGTAAAGAAGCATAAGAGATCGAAACACTCGAGCTCGGAGTTCGAGTCGGAGTGGGGAAAGCGCTCGAGTAACAAACTGAGAAAAATTTCTTATTGCTGGGTTTCTTATTCGGAGATCGGACTGTAAATTTCGGAATCAAAAGTAATTAATTATATATTATCATATTTAATAAATTTTTATGTTAATCTTCGAAATAGTCAAATTGATACAGGATGAACTTAAAATTTAGTAAAGTTTATCATTATTTGCGATAGTACGAAGGTCAGCTTTGAAAAAATACGAGAACTTCGAGACGAAGACATGTTTCAAAAATACATTGCCTATCTTCGACTGGCTCCGGCGTTACAACTGGAAAAAAGATCTGGTCGGAGACATAGCAGCTGGAATCACAGTCGCGGTCATGCACATCCCCCAGGGTGAGTTTCTTTAAAAAAATAAATAAGTGTTTTGATCATTTGATAAAAGTATTATTCATGGTGCACATAAAAATGAGTGATAACACAAAAATTAATAAAATTTTATAAAAATTATAAATTTTATAAAATTATAAAATTGATAATTTTAAATTTAAAATTTTATAAAATTATAAAATTTATAATTTTTTGTTTCAATAATGTAGGAATGGCTTACGCGATTCTCGGAAATGTTCCACCGATCGTCGGAATCTACATGGCATTCTTTCCCGTTCTCGTTTACACAATATTCGGAACTTCGAGACACAATTCGATGGGTACGCTGTCAGAAAATTCTATTCGCGATTATGGATAATTTTGCAAAATTTCCCGATGAAAATTTATAGGAAAAAATTGTATTTCGCATACTCGTACACGTTTAAGAAGATCGTGTTGGTATTTTTAGAGAAAACGTCTAAATATCGTCTAATTGATAAAAATCCTGACAATTTTATTACTTATTAATTGATTTATTTTTTTAAGGTACCTTTGCTCTTGTGTGCATGATGACGGGGAAAGTAATCACGACTCATACGGAGCCCGTCGTGTCAGCTGTAAATTCGACCGTTTATACTAACGATGTGGTGCGTTCCCTTGTACCGGACGCTAATCACTACACGGTGACGGAAGTTGCGACAGCTGTAACTTTAGGGGTTGCCCTGATGCAAGTATGAAAAAAAAACAAAAAAAAATTCATAAAAATAGTTCGAAAAAAAAAAAATTGAGTCACGTCATGACAAAAATAAACGTTTGATTGTTTTTTCAGCTTGGAATGTACGTACTTAGATTGGGAGTAATATCGTCGCTGCTGTCGGAAACTCTGGTCAGCGGTTTTACGACCGCCGCCGCGATTCACGTGTTCACTTCCCAAATAAAAGACATCCTTGGCCTAAAATTACCCAGACGTCGAGGACTTTGCAAAGTTATTTTTGTAAGTCATTCATACTGTTTTTCTCCTCGATTTTTCATAAAATTTGCTCTTTTTTTTGTTAAAAAAAATTCTTGCAACATTGTGACACGGCTTTATCGGTGCGCCAATCATTGCAATCCTTTCCGGCGAGCAATTAGAAAGTGTTCGCCACGTGGCTTTCCTGCTAATCGGTAACAACTTGTCAATTTCTTTTTTTTTCCCCCTCGTCATTAGCAATGAAGAGAAGCCTTTGACGAGAAAAATTCCATTAGTCGATTTACGCTTTTCGGAGAGCCTTTCACTCTTTTATTTCGTTTATTTCCGTCTGTGAAACCCGATTCATCAATTTCGTTACGCGATCTTCCTTTGGAATGAAAAAAAAGAACGATTGCGTCTATCCCTTTCCCGATGAGAATTTTTTCTCAGAACTTATTTTTCTCGCTTTGCAGACTTACATCGACGTTTTCAACAATCTCGACGGAATTAACGTAACCGCAGCTATTATATCGTGCATCACGATAATTGCCATAGTTTTTAACAACGAGGTTCTAAAGGTGAGAAAAAATACATTTAAAAAGGAACCTTGATGAAATAGACACAAAAAAATATGTTTAAAAATCGATTCGTAGCCTCGAATCGCCAAACGTTGCTCGTTTCCCATTCCGATCGAAATGATGGCTGTCGTCGTAGGCACCTTCGTTTCCACCCAGATGAATCTCAGCGAGGATTACAAAGTGGTTACGGTCGGTCACATACCAGTCGGGTTCGTATATTTTTTATTCAAACCAGCAATCATTTTTTTCTGTCAGTATAATAACTGTATTTTTTCACATAGTAAGGCAGTGCTGTACTCTTCACATCTCTACTCTTGACATTATTTTTTCGTATTTCATCTTGAATATGGCTGTTATAAAAAAAATTGAATATTTTGGAATAAATTTGCTCAAAAAAAAAACTCTTCTGCAGTTTTAAAATGCCAAATTTAACTTAAAATATGGTCTTGAGTAGAGAAGTGAAGAGTAAAGTTAACGTACTGCCCATAGTAATAAAATCACAAATTAATTACGAAGAGTTTAATTTTTTGTGTAAATATTTCAATGTTTTATTAAAATTAATTAATTATTAATTATTTATGATGCATGAAGGCTTCCGATGCCGACGGTACCACGAATAGAACTCGTGCCCGAGATTCTCGTCGACTGCTTCGTCATAACGATGGTCTCGTACAGTATATCGATGTCGATGGCTCTGATATTCGCCCAGAAAATGAATTACGAGGTCAACGCCAATCAAGAATTGGTTGCCCAGGTAAAAATGGAAAATTTTTTTTATTATTAGATAAAAGTATCACAACAACTTCAATTTAAAATAATTTATAATTTATTTGGTATAATTTATCATTTTCACAGCACTTTCGGTCGTGGAAACACGCTAAATGAGATTTTATCATTTTTCAGTAATTTTGGTTTTTCCAGGGCCTTGGAAATTTGGTTGGATCATTTTTTTCTTGCATGCCATTCACAGCTTCCCTGTCGCGGTCGCTCGTTCAGCAAACAGTCGGAGGTAGAACTCAGCTCGCGAGTCTAATATCGTGCGGGCTCTTGCTCTTTGTTCTTCTCTGGATTGGACCCTTCTTGGAACCTTTGCCAAGGGTGATTACCATTTTTCTATCGAAGCAATATTATTTGAAAACCAATATCAATTTTTAAATAAAAAAATTTCCATTTGAACAAATTTTCAATTGAAAATGACAATTCATTGTAAGAACTGAAAATGAATGAAAATACATCTTAAAAATTGAAAATGAATGAAAATTCATTTAAAAATTGAAAATGAATGAAAATTCATTTTAAAAAATTGAAAACGAATTTGAAAATTGATTTTTTATCGATCTTTCGAATTTTCAGTGCGTCCTGGCTGGAATAATCGTTGTCGCTCTGAAAGGGATGTTCCTTCAAGTACGAGACTTGTTCAAATTTTGGCGTCTCTCGTCGACGGACGCTCTCATATGGATCGTCACTTTCCTCTCGGTTGTACTCCTCGACATAGAATATGGACTCTTGATCGGAGCTATATTTTGCCTGGCGAAGCTCATTACGATTTCCATGAAGCCGTACACGTGCAAATTAGCTCTCGTGCCCGGGACAGAACTTTATCTCGACATTAATCGATACATGAAGGTATTTTTTCAACTAATTCTCCACCATTTAAAAATAATTCAATATTTTTTAAATAATCTTATTTTTTTCAAATAATTTTCCATCATTTGAAAATAATTCATAGTTGGAAAAAAAATATTTTCATTTCCGTAATCTCGTGCAATTTTTCAGACTGTGGAAATTCCGGGTATTCAAATATTTCATTACTGCGGCGGACTCAATTTCGCTACGAAACTACACTTCAGGAAGGAAGTATTTCGAGCAGCTGGCATTGTTCCCCAGGAAGAATTGACCAGACGAACGAAACTTTCCGATAAAGAACTCACGCAGGAAGATATGAAACAGGTGCGATATAATTTTTCGCAATTCCTCACCATATTATTTCATTTTTTTTATTATTAATTTACTTTTATTTATTTTTTCTTTTTTTTTATAGTTACGAGTACTGATTCTCGATTTTTCTGCGCTCAGTCACGTAGACGCCGCTGGTGTCACAACGCTGCGAAGCATCGTCGACGATTACAAAAAAATCGGCGTCGTTGTTTATATTTGCGCGTGCTCAGGTACATAATAATTGATTGAATAATTTTTATAGATCAATTTAAAACGTTTTTTTCTCGACGAATTATATCTTCGAGCTCTATTAATTTAGTAACCCATTTACTTTAACATCGAATTACCGGTGCGCGGTTGCACAACTCGTGAATTATGTGGACGATGAGCTAAATATTTTCGTGTTACGCGTTTTTCGAGATACGAGTTCGACTAAAAATCCAACGGAACGGTGACGCGTTTCAGGAAAAAAAGAAATAAAAAGCGAATTTACGTAATCGTAGCTTCGAGTTGAGTAACCCCCGGCGCAGAAGGGATTACCAATCGCGGAAGCGCAATTAATAATGAGACTAACTTCCGGTTCACCTCTTTTTATTTTCTTTTTTTTTTCCTCGGCATATGTTTCCCTTTTTTTTCGTCTTCCCCGCTTTCGAGCGTCATGTTCATTAATTTGTAACTTACTTCGCGTTACGTTACACGATTTTATCTCTCGGAAGCTTTCTCCTTAACGGAGCTCTTAATTTTACGTATGTAACGCTCGTTACGATATTAAGAAAAATCATAAAAATCGTCTGAGATTAATATGAAAATGAATTTTCATTTGGTGCGAGTACGAGAGAGGCTTTATTTATATTTCTTAATCCGGACAAGATGAACGCGTCGTCGAGTCGGAATGAAGAGGAAGTGAATTTGTTTTCTGCACGCAGGACCGGTGTTCGATACGATGAGAAAGTGCAACGTTGCCGAACGAAAGGAGAACCATTTCACGATGTTCCCGACCGTGAACGACGCGGTGAATTTCGCTCAGAACGAGAGCACGATTGCTCCGATTCTCAAACGGTCCACGCCGCTCTGGAGCCCCTGTCAGCAGCCCATCCCGGAAGACAATTACATCAGTAGACTGTGATTTTCGCGAGATCACGCACGATTTACTCGCGGAAGATCGGTTTTTCCTCGGCGAGGAAGCCGCTAGGAAAAGCCTCAATTATCGGAGCTCCTTTTATTATGCTCACAATATCGCTCAGCCAAGAAATCTCTCAAGCTGCGTCAACTTTCCAGTTTGTATTTATTTCACAGATTGAAACGACGTAGGCATTTATTCTGTCGAGCTGACGCACGCTTCTCACTTTTCGACCAAAATTAACGCTTTACGTCATTTTTATTTTATTTAAGCTAGTTCTGACACTAAAGTCAAATCGAAAATTTTTTTTCTTTATTTAACTGTGTACCATATGATTTTTGAGATTAAGTCAATTAAGATTAGTTGTAAGTCGATTCAAGAACAATATACTCAAAATTCAAGGTCATCCAATGTGATTCGTGCTCGTTAATATGAAATTCATGAATAATGAAGTAATGAGATTTTTTTAAACTGCGAAAAACTTCTTTGAAGTATCATTAAAAATCGTGCAAAATTTCAACAAGCTTCACTGTCCAGATGTCAAGATATTTACACTGAGAAAAAAGTTTGGTTGAATCAACTAAACGGGCGGTCACAGAGGGCGAAAGAAATATTTAACATGATATTTATTTAATTTAATTAAATTTTTGTTTCTGTGCATTTTGCTTTAGAAACGGAAATAAATGTTACGTTGAATTTAAAAAATATCATGTTAAATCAAATAAATATTTCTTTCGTTCTCCGTGACTGCTCGTTTAGTTGATTCAACCAAACTTTTTTCTCACATTAAAAAAAAACGTGTCTCTTCGATTTTTATGGAGAATAACATATTTAAGTTTCATCAAAATCGGAGAACGTCACCGGAGACAGTTTCCTTGTCAGTGTAAGATTAAAAATTGCGATATTTAACACGTGTTCGTATGGGAGAGCTCTGAAAATCATAATATTTAACAATGAATATTTCGATATCTAGATGGTAAAACTTTTTTAAATTTGATACACGTATGTAAATCATATCAAAGAAATTTTGCACAAATTTCCAACGAAATCCCATTACAATGATTTTGTGTTAGAACTACCTTAAAAGCTCTATGTATCGCCCATTAATCTGTGTATCAAATGTCACTTATTTACGAGAATAATTAGAATAATAATAATATAGCGAGTACAATTTATTCTAATCAGAGTGTCTTATTTCTCTTTATTTTTATTTACGAGACAATGTGCCGGCTCTTGATTATTCGCCGAGCGTTGCGGCGTTTAACGATAAAAGTCATCCGACACTTCGCGCTTTAAATTACCGTACGCGCTGAATAAAAAACAGAGCGATTCTCGGTCGCTCCGATGAAAAGAACAATGTTTCGATGCGGAATGTCTTAAATTTTTTCAATTGCAGCATGCACCAGACACGCTCAAATCGTTCGAGGAAGTTGGCATCGAGCTTCGAGGAAACGCGTGTCAGCCCGATGAGTCGAATGCCCCTGCGCTGAATGGCAAATTAATTATTTCAAACTCTCTTCAATCATTTGCATTTTCATTCACTTTATTAATCTTTCATTTATTTACTTATTTTTTCGCTGAACTTTATTTCTGGACTGATTTAACTCGTTCGTTGAAATTTGTGAATTAAATTTGAAATAAAATATGTGTGTTTTTCTAAATCGTAGAATAAAAACGAGGTGAAAATGTTCTTGAGTAATTTTCTGGATATCTTTGAAGCATTTTAAAAATGTTTTCTACGGAATGATAATTTTTGTCGCGACGAAACAAAAAAAAAAAAAGAAATTATCGCGAAAACGGAAAAACGAGAGATCGTCGCTTTCAAACTCGAGCATAAATGCCGGCAAGAATGCGCAAGAGATTATCGCGCAACTTAACACGTAACCAACTACCGCCGCGTCGCTTCTAGCCGCGCGTCAAAGTTCTAGTGTGTGTTTTTTGTTGACGTACACCATTCGGAGCAATTTTCTATAAAATGGCATCGATCGTTCAATATTTCAAATCTATACCCACGCACATGGTAAGATTGAGAGAATTAATTTAATCGAACATTATTTACTCGGGGAAAAGTTCTTGTATTTTCTTCTTTAGGCAATTGTGTACTTTGACACATTCGCCGAGAGGTTATGTCGTTTCGGACTTTTCCATATGCCGAAGTAAATTCTTAACACAAAAATATTTCGTTCATTATTTCCACCAATAATTATGAGAATTGCAATAATTAAAGTTCTGATCTAATTAATATTTGGCACGTTCGTTATAAAAATTGATGAGTACAATAATCTTTCTTTCCGGTTGAGAAAGTGCGATTTCTGTCACATCTTTTTGTATAAAAGTTTGAAATATGATTGCAAAAGTTGTCTCAGTGTTATTTATTGCAAAATTGAACTCTTTTCATTTCTCTCAGGATTACGATGGACAGGCAAGAGCTGAAAGACTCTCCCGAGTAATCATAACCTTGTTTGGAGTAAGTTATTCAGCTTTGTCAGATTTTTGATAAAATTAGCAGAGATCTAAGAATTTTTTTTCACAATTTTAGGTTGTTGGTCTCATCTGGGGATACGTCATCCAGCAATTTTCTCAAACAATCTATATCTTAGGGGCCGGCTTTGTTATGGCCGCGATAATCACTATTCCAGCTTGGCCAATGTATCGTCGAAAACCTCTCGACTGGCTGAAACCACAGGCTGAAGCACCGTCCAAGCCAAAAAAGAAAAAATAAATCTATTTCTCTGTGATTTTATTTAAAAATCGTTATTTTCTTTCGTTTTCGTGTTTAAGAATTTATAGATTCCAATTTCGCATTTTTTTCGTTAATCGACGATATTTTCTCTGCATTTGATACCTGCTGAGACGAATTTACATATTTATCACAACGTGTATCGCTCAATTCTATTAAATTTTACACAAAGATGTAAAAAAATTGTATTCTTACCTATAATTTGCATTATTCACGCGGTCACTCGCCTCAAAGAAAAAGGTTGCAAAGTTGATGAATGTTTCAACGGAGCAGCGATCGTTGCATCCGATGTATATAAATTAGCATGTAAATATAATTTCTATTAGACAGAACGACATGAATTTTTATCAGAAAAAACTGGCATTCGGACTGCCAAAGCGATTATTGCCGCTGAATAATTGGCTTCGATATAATTGAAGAATAATTGGAATGCTAGAATCAGCGATGCATTTATTCCGAGAATATGTTGTACGAATTTATTTCGAGAATAAGTTGTACGAATTTATTCCGAGAATATGTTGTACGAATTTATTCCGAGAATATGTTGTACAAATTTATTCCGAAAATATGTTGTACGAATTTATTCCGAAAATATGTTGTACGAATTTATTCCGAAAATATGTTGTACAAATTTATTTCGAGAATATGTTGTACGAATTTATT
>JAPYYW010000594.1:0-72700 GCA_030522545.1 Cremastinae sp. A BG-2022a
AGATATTTGTTGTTAAAAGTCGAAATATCAAACACGTGCTCTTATGGCGAAGTACCGAAAAGTGCAATTTTTGCCAATAAATATCTCGACTTCCGTACGATAAAACGTTCTAAAATTTGGTATACACGTGTGCATTGCGTCAAAGAACGTCTATGCAAATTTTTATTAAATTCTATCGAAAACGATTTCACGGTACAACATTCTTAAGTGAAACGTGCTCAAAGCCTCTGTCCTATGCTTATTACATTGGTTTTGGGTCGTTGTGGACGTTAAGTGAAACGTGCCCAAAATTTTTCAATAACCGGGTGAAGCGGTGGAACTCTCTGGTCCAGGACTGGGACTGTCGTTCGGCGTTTCCGGCACGCCGAGCGTCGTTGCCAATTTCTTCAAACTCTTTGGGAAACACTTGGTGATGATGGCGTGCTCCGGCGCTAGTGTCGCGTCCGCCATTACACCTAGTCGGATGCCACTCGCGTACCTGTGAAGCGTCATCGACATGTCTGGAAGAAAGTGCAGTCATGTCCGTTTATTACTTTTTACAACTTTTCTTAACCTTTACGATAAATATTTGTTACGTTAATTAAATATTTTTAAAACTGTAGGATACAAAAGTAACTTGTCTTTTACAGGCTTTTTGTAATAACAAGTAAATTTGTATTAACTGACTATTTTTTTAATTTTTCTTTTCGAAATAACGCTAAAATTTGCTTAAAAATTTGTACAAAATTTCTTGGATAATAATAATTATTATTATTGAATAATAATTATTGTTAAAAATCACAATTTTTTGAGCTTATCCAAATACAAGAGCATACATGTTAAACGTCATGATTTTCAACCCTAAATATTTATACTTCTAGATTGTGAAACTTCTTAAAATTTTCCACTGATTTTTGTATAACATCAAAGAAACTTTATTCAGTTTAAAAAAAAATAATACTTTGCATTTGATTGTACCAAGGGATTTATCCATTACAGTTCATATTATAAAACCTTAAAGCATTTTTCTTCGAATGCTTTTTAGGTAATTGGTCTGAGACAGTCAAATCCAGAATGTTTCTTCTGTTTTCATGACAGAGTTTTTCTAACGTTCAAAGTAATTTGCAAATTTATGATTATTAAGAAAAGTTGTTGCAAATTGATTAAAGAACAATATACTCTGAATTCAAGGTTATTCAAGGTCACAAAACTAGGAATACTTGAAATATAATTAACATATTCCTTATTATCGATTTTTCTAAAAAACTAAACAAATTTGCTTTTCTATGTTATATAAAAATCACTGCAAAATTTCAGAAGACTTTACCGTCTGAAATTAAAAATATTTATTGTTCAAAAATTGTAACATGCGCTGTTATGGGGAGTATTTAGAAAAATGTGATAAATATTTATTTTAAAATATTTCGACTTTCGTACGGTGAAACCTTTTAAAATTTGATACAAATTTATTCAAATTTTTAACAAAATCTATCGTCGCTTATTTTACAGACCGAAAAAATGATAATAATACGATTTAGAGAATAACTTACTGCAATTTCCTTGCGGAGGACTCCAATAAACAGCAGCGTCGATGTCTTCTACCGGAATATTGCCTTCTATATGGGTAAGTGAAAGTGAATATCTCCTGGTGAGATGTTTAAGTATTATTTTAAGTAATACAGTTGGTAAGCAAGAAGTAAAAATTCCCCTAGAATTTTCGGCAGCACTGATGGCGTAGATGGCGCTTTGTTTCGACCGAGCCTCTTGCAAATTTCTCTGCGTAACCTAAAAAAGCAAATAAACCATTACCCGTAAAAAAACATTTTTATCTGCAAATGACTTTAGAGATTCGACGTGTCATTCAAACCTGTAAAATTTCAATCAAATCATCGTCGAAAAGTGGCGTCCTCGTCGGCAAAGCCAGACACAGGATTCCATTTATCTCGTGATTTTTTATAAAAAGCGCCCTCTGGCTGACAAATTTTGCAGTCGTGAGAACGTCCTGAGGCAGAACGAGTTGCGAACTCCTGAAATATTCTTTCAAGGATCCAACGATCGCAGTCAATAGAATTTCCGTTTCCGTCGCGCCCGTGAGGACGGAAATCTTTTTAACCGTTTCCCCGTCGACCTCGTCCGACCACGCGACGACTTTTCGCCCGCACGGTGAAACCGTTTGAAGTCTGTTCGACTGAGCGTGCTTGAGAAAAAGTTCGTCGACGACCGTCCGTGGCGCTCCTATCGTTATCCAAGCAATCCACAATATTTCGATACTCGCTTGAATCATCAGTGGCAAATAACACCACAAGATGCAAGTCATTGTTTCCGGGTATTGATGTTTTTGGCTTGACCTCAGCGCTCGGAGCTCCCTGACCAACAGCATCGGAGTTTTCAGCGTCAATGTCACACCGACGTACCAGAGCCATGTTAACGTCCAGTAAAAGGTTTTTAACGGGTTCAGAGCTCGGATGAAAGCGTAGAAAAATAATTCGAGGCTAAAGCTTCGCTTTTTAACCTCGCGTTGATATATTGTCCAAATTTCCGTGATGGCGAATCCATCCGTTTTTCTGTAATTTCTAGAATGGTAGTTCTTTCTTTCATTTCATTTATCTTCATTCAAAAAATAAGATAAACATATCCCAGTTATATTAATATTTTATATTATTTATTAAGGTATTTTGAGGTAGTTTTAACGTACAGTCGAATCAAAAGTTTTTGGTTAAGTTTATTGAGAAAAGTTGTTGCCAATTGTTTCAAGAATAACTTGTTCAAAATTCAAGGTCATCCAAGGTGACCTGTACTTGTTACGTATGTATGAAAATTAAAAAAATCATAGTAGGGTTTTAAAAAAATTGAAGGAAGCTTCTTTGAAGTACAATAAAGAGTTGTCAAAAATTTCAAAAAGTTCCACTACCCAAAAGTCAAGATATTTAGAGTTGAAGATTGCAATATTTAACACGTGCTCTTATATGGGAGATTGCAGAAAATAGTGATTTTTGACAATAAATATCTCGAGTTCTACGTAGTGAAACCTCTTAAAATTTAATATACAACTTCACAGAAGGTTTTTTCAAATTTTCAACAATATCTTAAGAAAACGATTTTTTTATAGAACTACCTTATAAATGTATAAGTTATGTTCTTTTTTCTCAATAAAATTAAAAAAAAACAAATCGAATGAAAAAAGAATTGAGTAATTCTACCATTTAGTTTCTAAGATATTCGAAGTTATAACTTATAGCGATTTCCCCATCGAAACGTCACAAAAAAATTATTTGTAAACATAACTTGAAGATGACATTTAAGAAAATCATGAAAAAATAAAAAATAGTACAGTACCTTCTACAGGAGTTATATAAAAAAAATTCAGCATGATATACCGTCCAGTTTTTGAGAAAAAAATCATTTTAGTAGAAATTTTCCATTTTGTTCCATTTTGGAAAAAATGTAACGCCGTCCAAGTTCAGTAAAAGTGAAGAAAATTCGATAAAAATATAGCATAAATATGTTCATAAATATCTTCTTCGATTACTTTTAATATTTTCAAAAATTTCGCAATGTTCTACCTTTTTATGAATACTACTTTTTTCGTGAAGGGTAGCGGCGCCCTTTTTTATCGAACTACCTTAAAGAAGTTTTATAAAAAAAAAACTTAACTTTAGTTTTATAAAAAAAAATTCTAAAATATTGATTTTCTTAATTTTCATATATACGTGACAAGTACAAGTCATCTTGGATGCGACCTTGAATTTTGAGTATGCCGTTCTTGAATCAATTTACAACAACTTTTTTAAATAAACTTTTGCTGAAAAATCACATGATACAGAGATAAACCAAGATAAAATTTTTTTATTCGACTTTACTGAGAGAGAACTATCTTAAAATAAACAAAGTAAACGTTTTTTCGTAATAAATAACTATATAGATATATATATAAAATTAAAAATAGAAAAAAAACCTTGTGAATTCTTTGAGAGTGGAAACGACGACGATGACAAAGATTTTGAGGCACTGGAAGAGACTCGGCGGTTTTTTAAGTATTTCCGGTCTCTCGATTGGGTCGTTGTTGCAAAGAAACTCGTTCCAATAATTGCTGAAGCTCTCGGTGAGTTTCTGATGTAGTTTTGGCAATGCTGAAGGCTCGGTGTACAAATTTGTGAATGGGGAATCGTTCTCCTGACATGCCCAATTTCCGAGGGAATATTTCAATGGCAAAAAATCGGCGAGGGTCAGATGCTCTTGACGCAGAAGCAAGTGATGCGCCCGCACTAGGCAAACTTTGCTCTCCTGTCCGTTCAACACGCTATTTATCACGTGTACTTGCCACGGTGGCTGAGCTGAAGGTAGAAACTTTGATGTTACGTCACTCACAAAGTCCTGAAAGTTATTTTCTTCTCTAACTCATGCTAGTCTCGAAATAAATAACGTTACGATCAAAATTATCGATAACCATTATTCTTAAAATTCTTATTTACCTATACGTTAATTTTCAATGTTTGCTGATTTTTTTTTGTCATCGCTTTGTCGTTCTTCGTCAACAATTTCATTCGTTCATTATTAGATTCAAGATTTTTTTTTCATTTTAATTTATTTCAAAATATTTATCGTGATGATAAAAATATTTATAAATTATAATTTTTTTAGTACTTGCACTCATTGTCAATGCGCTTTGTTAAATTTTTTTACAATGCTTGTTTATGTATTTCGATAAAAAGTTATCGTAATTTAATCATTACTGTAGCAAGAGCTTTTTAAAAGTGTTCTTTACATGAAAAATGCAATATACGAGGCATTTAGGAAAATTGGAATACAGTTTTGTTATTCGAGTGGAAAATTTTTCAACACTATTTTTCGAAAAAAAGGAAATGGTTGTACTTAATGCTCAATTTTTATTTGCAATTTTACTGATTATGTCTCGGCTCGTCTGAAATTAACATTTTAGTGTATAATAATTTTTTATTTAAATGTAATGACACGTTTTAGAATGATTGTAGCTCATACATTTCCAGCAAAAGTAAATTATTGACGTTTGTATATTAGCAAAACTGTCAACATAAAACTGTATTTTTAACAATTTAAACATTTATAATTGTTTAAAAAATTTAAGTAAAATGCTACGATACTTTCAAATTTATATTTAGAGCGAATGTATGAATTTTTCATAAGAAGCAGTGCTGTAAATAGCAGCAATTTTGCAGTACAAAATGTTTTCGTACATTTAAAAACAATATGATAAAAATTTATCCAATTCTCATATTAAAAAAATATTGTTCATATATCTACAAGAGACAAATAAATATACATTATAGAAAAAAAATAACGTTAAAATAATATTAAAAAACATTTTGTTACTACAATTAAAATTTAAAATTGAATTATTTCACAGTAAACAAGTGTACATTCACTCAATTTTATGTCAATACTTTTTCTATTTTTTTTAAATTTCTTATCGAATCATTAAACTTTGCCTTTGTTATTTTAAATTAAAATTATTTTGAATTAAAAGCCGATTACGTAAATTTAATAAAATATTTTACCTGAATGTTGGCATCAGTAATTTGTCGTCCTCTGTAAGAGCAAGGCGAGCTTATGAGATGATTGTCCATGGAAAAATCATCGATAGTCTTCCACGCGTAAAAACCCAATTTGCTCGTAAGACCCATTCTCAGAAATTGTTTTGTTGCAACGAGCCGAGAGAGGTGAGCTCTTATATTTTCGTCAATATTTTTTCCTTGAATCAGCAATGTATAAACGCCCTAAAATTTATAAATAATTGTGTAAATAATGGGAAATCTATTAGGACATTTTTTTGGATCGTCAATATTTAACTTTTTTTTTATTGAAATTATTAATTGAAAATTCAACCTGGTTTCTTCCATGATCGAGGACACTCTCGATACTATTGTGCTCTATGAAAATGTAACGTGGATGTTTCCATTGAGCAAATCGCAGCCAAGATCGTCTGGACCATTTTACAGCTAGAATTTTTTTTGCCCATTACCGAACATATATTTCGATTTTTTTTCAATCGTTGATAATTATTCGTGGCGCAATCCAACAATTCATATTGAAAAATTCAAAAAACTGCTCGAAAAGTCAGTTTTTTCAATTTTTCAATATGAATTCTTGAATTTCGCTCCGAATAAGTAGTATTTTCGATATCTACAGGAAATTTCCGATCAAATAGGCTCTTGAAATCGAGAAAAAAACATTTTAAAATTTTTGCGAATTTCCATTTTTTTTTAATCTTCAAAGGGGTAATAACTTTTTAAAAAATTGATGAATTAACGTGATTCCTACGCCATTCGCTTCGTTTTGCAAAAAACTTTAAGAATCATCCTTAATAAAGTTGATTTTGTGAAGAGAAAGAAAATATATGGCCAATTGAAATGTTTATGGGTCCACGAGACCCAGTGTGATTGACCAAAATTCTTGAATTTTTTTTGTTTCGATTTTAAGAGCCTATTCGATGGAAAATTTCCCGTAGATAACGAAAATGATAATTATTCGGGGTAAAATCCAAGAATTTATATTGAACAATTGAAGAAACTGATCGAAAAGTCAGTTTTTTCAATTTTTCAATATGAATTCTTGGATCCTGCCTCGAATAAGTAACTTTTTTTTATCCACAGAAAATTTTGCGATAAACTATCATCCTATATTAAAAAAGATATGAGGCCTCTAATCGATTCATCGACATAGAGCGTATTATGTGCAGCGCATTATAATTTTTGGCTAATGTTTACTCATTAAAAAAAAAATTTAACGTGCGCTGCTTTGGAAACAATGACCTTGATGTTTGAATCATTCATTTCGTCTTGCAAAAATTTTCAGAAATTACCTATTATAAATTCGATATCGTCGAGGACACGAAAAGATATCACTACTTGAAATTTTGAGATTTTCCTATTTTCAATTCTCGAAAAATCAAGCTGGAGGTTCTCGAACACGTTAAATTTTCTCAGCTCATGTGAAATAAACTTGCAACACAATTTTTTATTATTCATATCAAATATACCTGGACAAATATATATACCTGAATAGTTCGGGGATCGTAAACATAAAAAAAAGAGAGAAAATTCGTCAAGCGTAACGAGGAAAAAAAAAATTTCAAATTTTCGTTAATCTCTTTTGGTCATTAATTGTTTCCATGGTGATCATTAGTCCGACATAAAGTGTCGGGGTAAGACGTGTCGGGTCTCGCCAGGTAGTTTATTACCAAAAAACATTTCGTAGAAATAATTCGACAAGTTCAATTGAGTGTCAGTTCCAGTGTAATTTTCAATCATACGAAAAGTGAGTAATTTAGTGTTTCAAATTTATAATGTCATTTTAAGATACTTTTAAAAAAATGTCGGTGCGGATGTATGTTCTATATTAAAAAAGAGATGAAACCTCTAATCAATTAATCGGAATAGAGTACATTATGCGAAGTTGTATGAATTGTGCGCCTAGAAGAACAGCAAAATATCAATTCAAACACGTCAATAAAAAGCGGCCGTATAGCGCCCGCGTTATCGCTCGTAAAGTATAGTAATACACAGTTTCCAAAAATCATGCTCGATGATAAAAAGCATATATTTTTTTAAATTTCCGGTTAATGTTTTTTGTAATTAAACTTGCAATGTTTGCTAATTATGTATAACTTTTTACATTAAGTTGTTATTTTCAATAATATAAATATTTTTTCACGAAAATTTCTCTCAATTAAAAAAAAATACCATCACACATTACAATAGCATCATAATTCAAAAATTCTGAAAACGATACCAGGATAAATACCAACCTTCGTGCTAAGTTAAAAGAGTACGTAAAACTTATCGCATTCGTGACTTTTGTTTTTTTTTTGCTTTTTCTAGATTTTCGTTTTTGTCACGTCTTTTTTTTTCGTTACGCAAATCAACGAGCAATTTTCAAGAGAAAAGCAATTTGTGCTTCACGCCGCATTTAGTAAATAACGAAGTGACGATTCCATTACCATTTTTTTTATTCTCGGCGGAGCACGCCGTTATCAGAGATCGCGATAGAACTTTATCTTCCGTGCAACGTTGAAACCGCAGCATTGAAAACATACACAATTAAGACGGAAATGAATTTTTTCAATGCAATTTGTGGAATATGTACGCAAATATTTTTTAATTTTTTATACGATTTATACTTTCGAGGTATAAATCAAAGTATTTCAAGATATCAAGGTATTCCTTGGGCGAAATAAATATCTTTAAAATGGCCTAACTCCTTTTTTAAATAATGAAAAATAACATTTTTAAACTATTTGTAAAAAAATGATAGATTTTCGAAGTTTTAGGAATGAATGATTGATATTTTTAGCATATGAAACAATGTTGTGCCAAATTTCAAATCGTTTTACTCCAATTATTAACTCCAAAAATTGCTTCTTATGGAGAATTTTTAAATTTGCACTGAATACAAATGTAAAAATACGAAATTCTTATGAATTTTTCTACAATCGTTGCAGTGTTAATTATTGTATAGACAAAATTTCAAAACGTTTTACTAAATTTTTTTAATTTTCATTGTTTAAACGATTAAAAGTGTCTAAATTATTATTAAAATATGCTCAAGTTGCTAATTGATAGTCAAACTCTGACTCAAAAAATTGACAACTTTTTATCAATAACCAGAGTTTGGAATTTACGAACTTAATGTCAAGAATTTAGTATCAATTAGGATTGTCAATCCCATATACACCCTTAACATTTTAGACATGTATTTTGAAATTACGGTTTTTAGCATAAGTGTTAATGAAGGAAACGTCTCTCCTGTACTTCAATTGAATAATTTACATCATTATTACTTATAAATTATGAATAAAAAGTATGGTATAAATAGATTATAATGTAAGGGCCATCGAACATTTGAAATAATTGTTTCGATTTGAAACTAGTAGTCTGTATACAATTTAAAAAATGTAATTTTATAATAATTTCAAAGTAAATATAAAAATCGCTTGATTTTAGACAAACTTGATATAAACAAATAAATAATTATGTCAAATAATATTTATTTGACATAATCTACTTTTTAAACTCGCAAAAACAAATGTAATAAAAAGTGAAAATAGCCAGTTTTTTTCGAATTTTAGAATCTAGTTGGAAACTTAACCTTTTGAAAAAAAAAAATTAATGTATCAGCAATAAAATAAAATATCGATGAGGATATAAATAAATGAATTTTTTTAATGTGGAAGAATAATTGGCTTTACCTGCATAAGATATCAACAGAGCCGGAACAAATACAATGCTTGTCAAAAGAGTAATTCCAATGTCAGCGACAAAAGTCAGTCCGAACAGATTGGAAATTTTGAAACTCGAAGCCATCTATGCTTCTTTTTTTTCAAATTCTCAACAAAAATTCAAAATGTCGTTGATTCATCGATTTTTATAAAATCACAAAAAAAATTAATATTAACACAATCCATGGCAATATTTTGCAACGTAAATAAATCATGAAATTTATAAAACTTAAGAGACGTTATCGATGATGAACCGGAAAAAATAAATAACAATAATATAAATAAGAGTAACAATGAAAAAATTTTCTTTGTGAGACGCTCGTCAATACAAGTTGTGCAAAAAATTATGTAACAATGACAGCGTCACACAATTGACAGTCACGAGAGCGATGTTTGGCAAGACTGAACAAATTCTTCGATTTTGGTCATCTTCTCCGCGAATGGTTCACGATGATCTATGACCTCCCGATGGCCGAAGAAAGACTCAGACGTAAAGTCCATCGAAGATAGAGAGTGAAAGAAAAAGCAGACCAAACGATATTATCGCTTTTCCCCCTCTTCTTTGATTTCTTCGAGGAATAATCTATTTGAAGCTCATTGCAACGTTTCAATCGATTTCATATCATTGCTTTCTTAAAAAAAATTAAATTATAATTTAAAAACCAACTATATTTAAAAATACATACATATTCAATTAAAATTCAATTTTTTTTTCTGTAAAAAAAGTTTCTATTTTTACAAAAAAATGTCGTTCTTTTACAAAAAAAATTAATTTAATAATTCATCGTGTACTTTTTGTTTACAAAAAAAAACAAATCTCTTTGTAAACAAAAAGTATACGACGAATTATTTTTATCCATGACGAGAATAAATGTGTAATTATGCCTGCACTAAATTTTGACATAAGTCACGTGCGTTTTCTTTTATTCGGAAAATATTTTCTTGTTCGCATAAGCATTGTAGAGGAAAACGAAAAGTGGCCATAGTAATTTTCTTCAGAAATAGCAAAAATAGCGGAAATGACATTCGAGATACACAATATTCCTATAATGTTTAAAAAAGATAATAAATGATATCGTTAAAAAAGAATGAGATTATAAAAAAATTCCGGACTAAAGAAAAGTGTATTTAAAAAATTGAATTCGACACGGGTACATTGCGTTTTAATGAATTTCAACACGATGAAAAAAAAATCGTTCACGGGTCAAGGATTGTAAATATTTGAAGCCGGAACTCAGATAATTGGTCGCATCTTAGTGACCTTTGAACCTTTATAATGTACACGATTTTTTAATTTTTTTCCTACTTTGGAAAATTGCAAGCACGCTTATTCCTATCAACTGCTATCTAACTAAGAATTATAAATAAATATTTATATTTCATATTTACAAATAAATAATTAATTCGAAATAATGGTTAGAAATTAAATAAAAGATTTAATGGTTACTATTTTACTGGTACAGTGATTCATAGGATAAATAACATTGTTAAAGAACTGAAAAGGTAATGCAGATGAAACTTCTTATAAATATTAAATGTGTATTAAACTTTAGATAACTTAAAGATTATAAAGAAGAATTATGATTAGCTTAGGAATCTCTCTATTTTTTTATTCATTTTTCATAATGACAAAAAAATTGAAAACGATGAAAACGTTTCAAAAAATACTACGCGCCACACCACAAAAATACTATGGAATAAATTAATATCTAAGAAATATTATTAGCTCCTAAATAGAGAAACAAAGTGATAATTTTTTTTATTCGCGTGTTTCATTTATTTTTTCAAACGTACATATCAGTAAAAAAAATATAGAGTATAGACATTTTTTGGTTCATTTGTAGTATAATAGTGCGCATTTACACATTTCTCACAAAAATACAGCAATCATATTTGTACTAAATATAGAAACGAAATAAAATGCTCTCACACTGTTCGTATTGATTTGATAGAAGAATCAAATCAAAATTAAAAAAAAAAAACTTAAAAGATTATATGAAAATATCGAAACTGTGCGAAATATTTTTTCATATAATTTTACAATACAGATCCACTGTATTACGACCAGATCTTTGTTTATTCGAGCATTTATGGCATTAATAATGAAATATCGCGACCCTGTTTTTTTTTTAAATCCAAGTTGTCGATTTTTCATTCTCCTTTTTTATATTTAATATGGTTTTTTTTACTATCTTAAAGATTTGTTTCCCATGAAACTTTTCCTTTTCATACTTTATTATGTATTTTAATTTCCCCAAGTTCATCATCTTATTCTTTCTTTTCCCTTGATAAGCTTAGATTATTTTTAAACGTTCACAGTCTTAGTTTTCTTTTTATAACATTTTTTTTCTTTGTACTATTTCGTTTGAAGGATGTTCATATAAAGATATAAACTTGAAAAATCTTTTGTTCTTTCGAACAGCTGACGTTCAATATCAGTTCTTCCTCTGTTCTGTCGTTTAATATCTTGATTTTTCTTCACTTTTCATATTTTAGAAAGTTTTCCCAGCATGTTGATAAATCTTTGGACAGTGCTCTTTGGCGAGAATATCGTATGGCGAATTGTTGCCAACTTCCACACTTCTTTGTTGGCTAAATTTGTTCCAAACGTGAACGATGTACGCGTTTTTCAGTTCCTTCATCGTCGCTTCAACGGAAACGTTCGTGAAATAACGCTCCCATTGTTTATAACCGATTGGATAGAAGGATGATGGTGGAAATACTGTGAAATCGTGACATCGAGCTTTCGTCATATCTGGAGTCTGTAAAAAGAAATCTTCACTTATTCTTGTTGCTTTTTTACAGTCTGAAAATGATAAATTACAGATGATGAAGAAAGTTAGTAATAAATCTTTACTCAAATTTTTATAGAGATCTTAAGAAGGTTGTTGATTCAAAGTAGTCAATACAACTATCATTTGAAAATTTTATTTATAAAAAAGTCTAAGTTGAAAGATTTTTTTGTTAATTTTTTTCAAGCGAGATTCACTTTTGCTTTTCCGTAGAATGATATTTTTAATTAATTTAAAATTAGACATTACGTTAAATGGATGTTAAATTGAGGGTAATCATAGTCGACTGTCGATTAACTCCATAAATGTTATTTATATCATATTATTAATTATCACATTTCCTTAAGAATATATGGTACAGAAAATCCCTAAAAAAATAAATTCTTGACGTTAAAGATGTAAGACCCAGTCTCTCTCTCTCTGCTAAAAGTCGTCACTTTTATTTTAACATAGGTTTATATATTATTTATTGTTTAAACAATTAAACATGAAGAAATTAATAAAAAGTTTTTAAATTACTATGTGTATACAACGAGAACACTACTACAAATATATTTAAAAAATTCTCAAAAATCTCATATTTTAATATTTGTAATCAGTGCAACTTTACGAATTCTCCATAAGAAGCAATGTTAAATCTCAGCTATTTTTGATTCAGTAAAATGATAAATATCGTACGAAATTTGTTCATGTATTGAAGCATAAAATATCAAAGATTTATCAAACTCTAATATTTTTTAAAATATCACTCATAAATCTTTAAGAACACACTATATTAAATATTTTCATGTAAATCTCTAGAGTCTGTATATGTTAATTTATGATTTAACATCCATACCCACATTCGTGTAAATATTTAATTTTAAACTCATTTTTAAGTTAAATTATTTCTATAAAAGTATTTTAAAATATTAATATTTTTTATAATTAATATATTAATATCTGTTTTATCCAAATATTTTTTTGGAGCAGACAAAATGATATCGTCATAATATTTGTTATGAAAATACAAAGGGATTCTTACGCGATTAACGCCGCACAGCTTTTGAAGGACCCTGGTTATAACGCCTGGGCCGTTATTTCCCCACAGATCACCTCTGAATGTTGTCTTAAAATTGCGAATGCAAGCATCAGCGATTTGGCGTCCCAGCGCGTCGTTGCCGAAGCTAAGAACCCCGGCGGCGATATCTTCGTGATCCTCGGCGCCGGAGAAATTAATGAGGCCATTAAAAGACCTGCGAATCCATGTAAAATCCCAATATTATACCAGATAAGCGATAACGATAAGATAGAAGGAAAGAATATTTGATAAAAGTTCTTGCACGCGTGAATGTTAATTTTTCATTAAGGAAGTTACATCAAAAAATCGTTTTTTTTAGGATTTTTTTAGAAATTTGCAAAAACCTTCTTTGATGCAATATGCAATTGTTTATTAAATTTTAAGAGGTTTAACTACGTAGAACTCGAGATATTTATTGTCAAAAATCACTATTTTCTGCAGCCTCCCACATGAGCACGAGTTAAATATTGCCAACTCTAAATATCTTGACTTCTGGGTAGTGGAACTTGTTGAAATTTTGCACAGCTCTTTATTTGTACTTCAAAGAATCTTCCTTAAGTTTCTTAAAAAAATACTAAGATTATGATTTTTAAATTTTTTTTTTATAATAAGTAACAAGTACAGGTTACCTTGGAATTGAATTTTGAATACGTTATTCTTGAAACAATTTGCAACAATTTTTCTCAATAAAATTAAGCTCAAAAACCACATGGTATGGAGATAAATTGAGATAAAAACTTTTGATTTGACTGCATACCGATAAGACTACCTTAAAAAGGGAAAAATGTTGACGCAATAAACGTCTGTAATAATGCTTTTATCTTAAGAATTCTTGTTCATCGAACTATCAACATTTCCATTGCAAAAATAATTTAGGAACTAATTGAGTTAAATAATCACTGATTAAAATGATACTGCGTAAAGTCTGTCATAGCATCAAAAAACATTGATAAATGTATAAAATATTCATTTTTGATCTTTTTTTCTAGTTTTTTTTACTTTTTTGGTCTATTACTAATTATAATTTTGGAATAAAAATGATTTGATTGCAAATAAAAAATTTTTTATCAGTAATTTGCAATAAATTTGTGAGAAAATAGGTAATTTTTCTTAAAATTCAAAATAATCTGATTTCTACAAAAACGAACTTTGACCAAAATAACTATTTTTCCCTTTATTTATTATGCAAAAGTAATCAAAATTTTGCATTTAGAATCCAGATTCGAAATAGACTTGTCTAATTAATCGCGGAGTATTTCCGACTCGTTTTTAATCCGTCAGCGGTCGCGCTCGGCTACCACCGTTCTTCAGGCGCGTAATGAGAGATTTTCTCACACTTATCTCGCGCGTATATAAATACGTAAAATAAACGTTAGATTTCGTTAAATTTTACTTTAAATTTTAGGTGAATATTATATGCATACAATTCGATACTAAAAGTTAACTTTATAATTATATTTTTCACATAGTTGTACAGTAGAACAACGTGTGAATGATAAACCAGGCGTGTTCATACGTCCATCCGTGTAGGATGTCGGCGTCGGTCGCGTTTAGCCAAAATTTATTAAAATAATAGCACTTATCGCCAAAAACGCTCGTGAAAATCGAAAAAAGCGTAATATAGGACGAAATCATTGTGGGATAGAGGTTAAATTCGTTCTTTATCAACCAGCATGACCAAAATCAGCTGGTAAATAATAATCAACTTACTTTGGTCGTGCGATGAGAAAAAAATCTCACGCTTTTGCACAAACCGATGAGAAACAAAATTTTTTCTCCACCCGAGACTAAATAAACGACAATTGAACTTTATTTACGATAAATTGAATATATTTTACGCGTAGAAAAAAATCATGGCTGAAATATTTCAACGGGGAAAAAATGATTACTATACGTGAAAAATAGCGTGAGAAAAAAATTTTCATAGCACGATCGCTAACGGGTTGAGAACACAAATCGTGGCAAATATTTATTACTCACTTGACAACTACGATATCGAGATCCAAATAGATTCCTGGAAATTTCCAGAGTGTCAAGTATCTAAGAACGTCTGACATGTGACTCTGGGGCCACTTGCTCTTCTTTATAGCACCGCTGGCGTACCATTCATCTAGAGGTGTATTTTTAATGTATTCTGCTATAGAGATCGTCCTCAACTTAACGTTCTTGTACGTCTCCAGTTCCTTGACGAAAACGTTGGACGAGTTTAAAAGGTACCTTTGCCTCGTCGCGAACAATACATAAACCATCGATTCTGGATTCAATTTCGCTGCTGATTCGACTGCACAAGCTTCGCGAAACGATAAGCTTATTTTATCCAGGCAAGATGTCTCGTGAAAGAAAATGTTGTTCTCAGTAGTTATGTTGTTACTTACTGGAATAAGAAAAAAACAATTTTTTTTTAATAACTTAATTTAAGGAAATTTTTGCACTGTCATCATTTTTATATATTATTTTCACACATGTATAAATTGCAAGTTGAATAATATTACTATACTCGTATTATTATACAGTAAAATATAATGTATAATAATGTACTAAAGTTCTAAAAAAATAAGAGAATTTCACCACCATTATTAGCTAAGAGAGCAGAAATTTTTTTTTACGAATATACGATTAATGCCAATTAATGGAAAGTGACCGGAATTTTTTTTTTACCGATAAGTATAAATCTATATTATTCTACGTCTCTATATAGCATATTAATGGCCTAATAAAAACATTCATCTTTATTAGATCATAGATGAAGGGGGATACGATTAGTATGATAAATCTATCAGTCTCAATTTTTTGACGTCAGAAAAAAGCTGGAATAAAATTGCAAAGTAGAGCACGTTAAATTATGAGTTCGCATAAAACGAGACGACGGATGGCGATAAATCAAACGCCATTCGAAAGAAAAAAAAGGAGATGTAAAATTTCACGTGGAAATATTTTTGAGCGTTTTCATTCAGATACTCATTTTTTTTATTTCAAAAAGTCCATGTGAATAAATTACTTTTAATCTAAAATTACATGTCAACAATAGTAACGGTTACAGGCGAAAAATAGGCCAAAGAGAAGGAAATAATCTGTTTATACTTAAATCTAATAACAACCTTTTTATTGAAAAATTGAAAATCACATGAACAAAAGGATGTTTCAATTTTTTCCTTTAATTTCACAGATAATAACGTATAAAATTATTTTAGCAGAGATGACAATTGACAGAAAAATTTACCGTTCAAGAGAGCTCGCAGAGAGAGTACACCAAGATCGATAAACAGCTCAACTTTAAATTATGAACCCTATATTTTAGCAAAAATTGAGCGTATCTCAGACTATGATATGCAGCTTGAATTTTTATATTATTAGCTCTGGTCTGAGTTTTTTGAAAATGGATTCATATAAATTTACAAAATGTAATTCCACGATTTTTAACTTGAATGAAAAATAAAATTATATTAAACATTTTTTTACCTAAAGTTTATATGTATATTAGGGTGGTCCAAAAAAATGACTAACTTAATTTTTTCGCGGACACTCGTTTAATAACTTTGGAATGATAAAAAAAAGATGTCACGCCAAATTTCAGCTCTTTATAAAATTTTTTAGAGGTGGCGATTTATAATTTTTTATTTCCCATTTAAATAACATTGGAAATTTGTTTTTTCATTCGAAATTTTTTAACACAATGACGGAGTTATTCACGTATATGCCCTTACACATTTTTATAGAAAATTTAATGGTCTACAAAAACGGTCTCTTGTAATTTTGCGATAAATTGACTCCTTTACAAGTTATTCAAGATTAAAGTAGAAATTGCGTAAAAATTCACTTTTACAATTTTTTCCAATGTTATTTAAATGGGAAATAAAAAATTGAAAATCGCCATCGCTAAAATTTTTTTTTAAGATCTAAAATTTGGTGTGGCGTCTTTTTTATCATTCCAAAGATATTAAACGTGTGTCCGCGAAAATATAAAATTAGTCATTTTTTGGCCCACCCTAATGTATATTCTTTTCTTAAATATCATTCGAGTTTCATAAAAAAATTAAACTAGACTTCTTTTGGAAATTTTTATTTGAAAAAATGTCTATTTACGTGTAATCTCGAGCAAAAAACTTGAAAGGTAAAAAAAAAAATTGAAGATACTCACGTTCCAATACACTCTGTTGAGGATCCAATGGGGTGTAATTGAAAATTTGCTGATCGTAGCATAATTCATTGTCCGTAAATCTACTAACGATCATTCCGATGTCATTCGTCTTCAAAAATATAACGATTACTATGAAGATCACACCGATGAAACTGTATCGTATTCGTCGCTTTGAGAACATTTTGACTTTCAATTTTTTTTGTCTGCACTCTAACGGTCTATCTGACCCAGCTTTATTAATATCAATAATTGTATTGTTAAGAAATTTTCCTTGAGGTATTCAGACTTGTGTCAAAGTTATTATTATTTTATATATTTTGTTTATCTTTAAAAAATTATACTCGCTGTTTCTTGGGCTTTCAAAATTATTACGAATTACTTAGATTATTTTAAAAGTTGTCTCGTTACTGGGCACATTCAGTAATACTTTAATTTTTCTTAATACTGTCATTTCATTCGATGTTTCTCATCTTGCCGACATCGCCGATGCAATCATAATTTCACAGCCACGTTCATCATTTTTCCTCCTTACTTCCTAGTGGTTTATTATCCATCTTACTAAATGCGTTCTGAAACAGCAAAATACAAGAGTTGCTTAGATGATTGGTCAATTTTCTAAAATTTATTTGATCGGATCATAAAATTTAACCTTTTTATTTATAACTTGCAAAGTAAGCAATACAAATGTATTTAGCAATTTTTAATTAAAATAAAAACAAAGAAAGTATAAATGTGAGAAATTTAAAAAATTGAAACAACAATTGAAACTAAAAAGACTGAGGGTATAGCAGTCAACAATAAATAATAAAAAATGTATATACTGTGACGACTTTTCCTCTTAAGTCTCCATCGTACAATTTTTAAATTCCCGACGAATTTATATTTCAATTTATCGACCTTGGATCTTTTGCTTTTCCTGGGTTAGCAAGCAGCCATGTTTTATGGTGAAGGGGTCGGGTCGGACCAAGAAAACTGTTATTTGGCAATTAATTTGAGGAAAATAAAGGAGAATAAGAATTCGAAAACAAAATGAATTTGGGATAACTATAGGTTTTATTCAATTTCCGTCGACCACACTGAAGGTGAAGTCGACGACGTACAGAGTGAAATTTTAAAAGTCCCAAAGAAAAATAATTATCCAATTAATGAAATTATGTTATCAGTCACAAATTCAATATTTAATTTTTAATTTACAAATTTCTCGATTAATGATTCACAATATGATTAAGTATTTCTCTCTCAGTTAGATAAATTTTTCGTCACGCGGTACAAATTTGATAACGACAGAATAATACAATTTTCTTTATAATTAATTGTATCAAACGTTCTATTATGCGATCTTTAAATTCAAAATAATATTTGTCACGAGTTCTCGAGTTTAAATACTTTGACCGATGAATATTTTATAACGCGGTCCTTTTATTTTACAAATATTCTTCGAGAACATGGGATCGCGATAATTTTACGTTTAATATTTGTACTCTTTTGCTTTCTTGGATCCCTCTCGGCGATCCGACAAATAACAACTTTCAATTTAAATAATTTTTAACTTGAATCTACCAGAAAAATTATCCGAAGGTCCACTGTCTCCCCAAATTCGCAAACTCAAATATTACAAAAACTACTCTCGAATTGTGATTCTAAAATATCTCAACTCGCAGGTCTAATTCTCGCTGTTACCGAAATTTACATCGAAATACGCGGGATCTGAACATTCTAGATCGTTCGCGATTCCTCACAATTTTAACAAGAATAATAATTTTTCTTTAAACGATCAGCTCACCGTAAAATAACCTGGTTGAAGAATCGGGCCTTTACCAGCTTCTCGAAATCTTTCTCTCGAAATCTTTCGCTAATGCGACCTTACGAATCGCGCGATCGTCTCAGGCAGCAACCTCCTCCAATACGATGACAAAAGAAAATCAAAAGAGATCGAGCTCCAATAGAGCGAGAGCGAAATTTCTCTCGAATTTATACTGCTTGACCTGGGAGATAATTTTCTCCCTACTCTGAGTCTAATGTGACCCTCGCGAAAATTCTTGATTATTCTCGAGTTTTCCTGTTACGGGTCAATGTTCTAATTTTTGAATTATTTTCCTTTAACGATAGGCCGGCCAGCTCAGAGAGGTGGCTCCCGGGCAGCATATTGTTGTTTGTCGTTGGTGACCTTGATGTTGCCAGCTGTAAAGCCTCGGTATTGGACGGTAGCTGATATTTCTCGTCGCTCGTTATACCGGAAAAATATTCGAATAATTTTAATATTAAAATTCTAAGAGACAGTGGACCCTGATTTTTCGCTCGAGAGAGATTTTATTGGAGGAGGCTGCCGATGAACTAAAATCGGTAACGTGCCAAAAAAAGCGCGTTACAGTACATGTATAATGTTGTTATAATGTTGAGGATTGGGTATTTGTATTTTATCTATTTTATTTATTTGCATTTTATCAATCTTTTATACACTTCGAAATTAGTTTATTTGGCAACAAGAATTTATTCAGTTTGATAAGTCATTTATTTGCACTTCATTTAAAAATAAGCCAAACAGTATTTTATTTGACTAGTAAGTATCGCTATAATACCTTCTTAAATGTGGATGATTTGAAACGAAGAAATATAATAGACATTACAGCCAAAGTTTTGAATAAAATTCTCACGAGAGTTGACAAAAAATTTGAGCGAACCCCACAACTAGTAATTTTTAATTAATTTACCTTTCTGGTTTATTCGAATAACATCTCTTAACCGAGTTCATAGTTTTTATTCTTTGATTTATCACATCGCGAAAAAATAATCTAAAAATCCTGATAAAATTCGTATAAGGAGAATTCGACATTTGATACCGTATAATATGTGTTGTCTCCAGTCGAAAGTATTCCAACGAACTGAGGCCAAGCTGGCGAGGAATTGAAAATGTGAAGAAAGAGAAGGGTCCGCCCGGCGTAATGAACAATTTCCGCTATTATGATTCACTAAACGTTGCGCGATCCACGAGTATAATGCCTTTTAAAAATTGTACTCGACTTTTCATCGATGTTTTTTCTGTTTTATCATGGCGACCATCAGATGATGGAACCTCACACGCACGCGCTTTCGACAATCCTCTGTGTAACTGTATAAGGACGACTTATCATTTTCCGAGAACATTTTCTCTTCGAAATTGTAAAGTTTTTATCTCAAATTCCGGATGTGTCGGAATTAATCTCAACCGAGTGACTCGTTTACTTATCGCTTCTCGACAAATATTTTTTAAGATAGTTCCACCGTGGTTCTACGGTAAAAATGGTTTTTTTCTATAGAATTTCTTAAAACCTTGCACATATGTTCTTTAACCTGGTGCTTGAGTGTGTGCTAAATTTTGAAAGATTTCTCTATCTACGAAATATTTATTGTTGAAAATCATATCTTTTTTTAACTTTCCATAAGAGCATGTATTAAAAAATATGATATTCAACATGAAATATCCTGATTTCTATAGATGGAGAAACCTTTTAAAATTTTGCTCCAATCTTTATACAGCATCAAAGAAGGTTAATCTAGTTTTTTTGAAAAAATCTATAGAAAAAAAATTCAAATGATGATTTTACCTTTAGTTTACATAGAAAGGAAACTTTTGAACGGACGATTTTTTTATTTTCATATACATCTACCTTAAATTTCAATCCTTTAAAAAATTATTTAGTGATTCCTATTCCCAATTCTTCAATTTCTATTTAAATAACACTAAAAAATTTTATTTTTTTTTTCGTTTTAAATTTCGTAGTTGAATGACATACATACACAAAAAAAGTCTCATAGATATATTTTTATAGGAAATTCGATGTGAGTTTTCTAAAACTCAACTCTCTTGAAACTGTATAAAATTTGAATAATGTACATGAGCGATTCCAGGTCAATTCAATAACGGTTTGTCGGTGACCCCCTTCGATCTTTTAATTTTTTTTTATGTTATCATAGATGCATTATGAAGTATCCATGCCAATTTTTAGCTCTCTATTCCGCAATTTTATAACATTATTAATTAAGATATTGTAACTCAATAGAAGGCCAATTCTTTTGTTCTTTAACGTATATTTTGAAAATAAATTGATAATTGAGAAAAAAATTTTTTATTGTGTCTTTTTTGCCGTTTTGAGCACAAAATAGGATTTTCTTTCGATCGGACACCTTTGATTTTTTTCAAAAAATTGTATATATAACAATTTACGTAAAAAAAAAAAATTTTTTTTGAGGTACTACCGAAGATGGGATTCAAATAATTTCAAGTCAAAAATAAATTTCAACGACAAGCTGTCGTTGAATTGACCTGGAATCACTCATACGCTTCAAACAATCCATTGTTAGTGATATTTATTAGTATTTTGCATTCACTAAGCATATTAAAAATTAACTTATCTAAATATTAGACTTTGTTCATTATTTTATTGAACGTATAATAATTGTTCTTTAGAAGCACTTTTGAAAAATAAAATTTAAATTTCCTTAAGATAAAAATTAAGTCAATGACATGACTTTGTATCGGTTGAAGTACTTTACATATAAAAATTCTCAAAATTTTATAAGTCTAGTATACAGTTCGCTGTAAATCTTGGAAAAGACGAACTTTAAATTTAGCGAGTAAAATGGGGTGTTTTGAAGATCTACGTTGATTGTTACCATAGATACTACATATTATGCTACTATAACTATATTTTTCAGAGTTCATGATCAGGTTTAGAGTTCACACTCGTGTTATTATAACAATCACGATAAAGCTTCTTTATCGGATAACCCAAAATTCACTGGCACCCTTGACCGAGAGATTTTTTTTCTTCACATTTCGTTATTCTTCGTTGTTTTTCTAACCAATTTGATGACACACTAATTTGAATATTTTTTACAGAATTGTTCAAAAAAGTATCTGATTTTTTTTAAATTTTTAATAATTTTTTTAGAACTCAAAATTTGGTAAAAAAAAGGATTATTTGTTTTCCTCTCAATTTTACAATCAACAAATTAATTTACGATAGATAAGTGTTAAAATGGTTTACGTTTATTGTTGAAAAGTTCAATTTTTTTATTGAACAGAATTCTTCCGCATTTTTCAACACTCACTGATTCATTTTTTTCATAAAATTTGTGGTGACGCGTTGTGAGACGTAAATGGAGTTTTAGCACGTTCGTTGAATATGTATTGACTAAAACTCACAGCCTTGGAGTTGTATCGTTGAAAAGCATTGAAAACAGTATTACTTCTATAATTAATTTTGTACTTTTTTAAAAAAACTGTTCTATTTTATAACATTACTAGGCCTCCTAAACGCACGCTTTGCGTGCGCTAACTGTTAGGTATTTTTATCAATCTTTTCAATAAAAATGATTACGAAACATTTTATTTCTAATTTAATTATTTAATAAACTATTCAAAATTAACGAATAAATTCGTATCAATAAATCGACTAAAGTAGAAATCTCATATATAACTTTTACTTTCAGGTAGTAACAAAGTAACTGTTTTTGAAACTGTGTTCGGATACTGACAGAGACAGTCTAATTTAATTTTTAAATTCCTTCTAAATATTTCACATCAAAATAGACTGAGATTTTTCCTCCAGGTGTTATTTTTGTCTCAAGGTAAGTTCTATAGTTTTATCGATTATTTAGGAATTTGTTGAAAATTGGTACAGTCATTCTTTGATACGTTAGGCATATGAAAATTAATTTATACAGTCATTATTTGATATCTAACGCATATGCGTACTAAATTTTAAGAGGTTTCACCACGTACAAATTGAGATATTTATTGTTAAAAATCCCAATTTTCAGTGCTCTCCCATGAGAGCCTGTGTTAAATATTGTCATTTTCAATCCTAAATATCTTGAAATCTAGACGGTGAACCTTCTTAAAATTTTGCACATCTCTTTATTGTACTTGAAAGAAGCTTCCTTTAGTTAAAAAAATCCTAAGATTATGAATTTTTAAATTTTCATACGTGCGTAGCAAGTACAAGTCACCTTGGATGACCTTGAATTGTGAGTATGTTGTTCTTGAAACAATTTGCAACAACTTTTCTTAATAAACTTAAGCTCTAAAATTACATGGTATGGAGATAAATTGAAATAAACATTTTTGATTTTACTGTACCTATATATAGAACTACCTTAATGATTACTAACAGATACGGTCTAATTTACTTTTACAATTCCTTCTAAATATTTCACATTAATATAATCTGATATTTTTCCTTCAGGTATTATTTTCCCTTAATGATTATCACGTGTTCTGTTTATTGAAACTTATTTTCCTCTTCGGATGACTGGACGATTTTTAGGTTAATTTTCTTAAATCGATATTTAATAGTGCCAATGGCGCACTAAGTCGTACACAATTGGTCGTACAGAATTGGAATTTGATTTTAATGTTTCCTGGAATTTCTATTAAAAATAAAAATAAACATTATAAAATTTTATGTTCGAATGTCAATTTAATTTAAATCTAATTCTGTATTTTAAAAAAATTTGTCAGTAGTACGATAACATCAACTATCATTTTTATATTTCATATTATTATATATTTTTAGCTTAATATTCTAGTTAAAAAAACTCTATATTTAATCATTTTAAGAAAACAAACTACTTTTAAGTATAAATATCAATATTTTTATTACATAAAACCAATTCTCTATTTTGTTAAAAAAAGCATGATTTTTGTTGTATTTTAAATGATTACTAATTTAAACAATACAAATTAGGCTACCACTTACTTTTAGAAAATATTTTTCAAAAATCAACTTCTTCTCGTCTTGATAACTGCATGTATTTTATCAGTTGCGCCTTTCTTCGAGTATTGACGTTTTGATGAAATGACATTTCGATGTTTGACTTTTCAAACTGACAGATATAATTCGATCGAGCCACCAATTTCAGAGTGGATAAAAAATGAAGTTAGTCTCATTGACCTATCGAACTCGCGTCACCGCGAGCCAATCAGAATCGCAGAAAAGCGGTGACAAAACAACCAAGTTCACATATCACCTATCTACTTTATATAAGAGGACTAGGCCCCCTAAACGCACGCTTCGCATGCGCTAACTTTAGGTGTTTATTTTTTATTTTTTCAATAAATTATTACGAAACGTTTTTATCTTAATTTATTCATTTAATAAACTATTCAAAATTACTCGTAACAAATAAATTCATATCAATGAATGAAGTAAAATAGAAACTTTCTTTCAAAGTACAAGTATATAACTGTTGTCGAAACTGTGTTCAAATACTGACCGAGACGGTCTAATTTTCTTTTGAAATTTCTTCTAAATGTTTCACATTAAAATAAAGTCATATTTTTCTCTAGATGTCTATCACGTGATTATCACGTATTCTGTTGAAACTCGAAACTTATCTTCCTCTTCGGACGATTCGGAAATTTTTACGTTAGTTTTCTTAATTCGATTATTAATAACGCCAATGACCACGGCCGCTATTTCGTTTTTTTCCCGTTCGTACACGAATGATTTTAATGTTTTCTGGACTGGAATTTCTATTTAAAAAAATATATATGTTCGAATGTGAATTCAATTTAAATCTAATTCTGTAATTAAATAAAAAAATAGTCTGTAGTACGATTACGTCAACTATCATTTTTATATTTCATATTATTATTTATTTTTAGTTTAATATTCTTGTTGAAAAATTGGTCTTTTTAATCGTATGTTAAGAAAACAAACTACTTCTAAGTAAGAAAAATATCAGTATTTTTATTATACAAAACCAATTTTCTATTTCGTTAAATAAAAGTCATGATTTTTTGTATTTTAAATGATTATTAGAGAATACAAGTTGGGCTACCACTTACTCATAGAAAATAGTTTTTTAAAGATCAACTGCTTCTCGTGTCGATACTGCATATATTTTCGATGTTTGACATTTCAAACTGATAGATATAAATCAAGCCACCAATTTCAAAGTGGATAAAAAATGAAGTTGGTCTCATTGAACGATTGAACTCGCGTAACCGCGAGCCAATCAGAATTGCGGAAAAGCGGTGACAAAACGACCAACTTCACATATAAACGCATCAACTTTATATATTTTCAACTTTATCAATTATATAAGAGGATAACGATGCAAATTGTATTATTTTTTTTGCTGATGCGAAACGCATAATTTTTAGTGATAAATATTTGGACAAATCCCACGCTCGCATTTTTCAAGCAAATGAAGTGAAATTGAATATTTTATGCAGTGTACGCCGTACTAGGGCGTGTCACTCATAGAATGTAAAAAGAATATTAAAAAAAACAGAGCAAAAAAATTTTTTTGTCGTTTTTTGAAATTTCAAGAACGCCATGCACTAGCATAGTGTACGTTGCATCACGTATTCAAATTTCACTACTGAATTAGCTTGAAAAATACGAGCGTGGGATTTGTCCGAAAAATCACTCGAAATTGAATGTTTCACATCACATTAATCGTATTTTTCCAAAGTAGAATGATATAAAAATATTCTTGTTTCGTTTATTTATTTATTTATAGATTTATCTATTTTTTCTGCAAATAAATGGAAGTACGATATACTGTGACCACTGCAAATGACGGCTGCCACATGTATTCTCGGGTTTATCCATGATTAATTTATTGTACACATTCACTAGTGATTTTCTACCGGAAAATAAGTACAAGCGTAAAATATTCTCGAATCGATCTCGAAAACTTAAGACTCAAAATTCATGGCGATTGGTCTGTAAAATGTCGATAGATTTTGTTAAAAATTTGCATTAATTTTATTTGATGTCATGTGCACGTGTGTGCCAAATTTTAGAATGTTTTACCGTACGGAAGTCGAGATATTTTATGATAAATATCACATTTTTTGCATCCTCCCATAAGAGCGCGTGTCAAAATAACAATCTTCAACAATAAATATCTTGAATTCCAGACCCGAAGTCTTCGAAAATTTTGTAAAAATATATCTTAAAAATTGTGTTCAATATATACCAAGTATATATTGGCATTTATGACCTTGGATGACTTTAAGATCAAAGTATATTCTTTAACAAATTTACAACAATTTTTCTTAATAAACATTCGTTTATTTAACATTTAAATTCGTAAACCAAATGTCATAAAATCGTTATTTAACATGTTATTGAATAAGTTTGTAAGAAAAAAAAATTTTATTAAAAAGAAAAATACTTTTAACAATGTATTAAAAAAAACGGGACGAGAAATTTCGACGGTAAAACGCGAATTCAAATTTTCTGGGGTCCAAAAAGACCCCACACGTTCGTCCGAGGTTCAATAATGTGTTAAAAAAAACTGGACGAGAAATTTCGACGGTAAAACGCGAATTCAAATTTTCTGGGGTCCAAAAAGACCCCACGCGCCCGTCCGATTGTTAAGAAGGTTCACCATCTAGATTTCAAGATATTTAAGATTGAAAATGGCAATATTTAACACAAGCTCTTTATGGGAGAGCACTGAAAATTGGAATTTTTTACAATAAATATCTCAATTTCTACGTGGTGAAACCTCTTTAAATTTAGTACGCATATGCGTTAGATATCAAATAATGACTGTATAAATTAATTTTCAACAAAATCTTAAATAATCGATAAAACTATAGAACTACCTTAAAGCATGCAATTGGTGATTGATGTGTCAGATATATCCAGTTTTTTGTGTCACACAATAGTAATTCGTATCCCCGATCGTACCATGGAGACGCGAAAGCTAGTCGAGAGCTTGATGATGACTCAAGCGAAAAATCGTGCTTAAGAAATCAAAGTTTCGATAATAACCTTAGTACTAGAACACCCTGTTTTTTTTTATATACTTTTCATAACTTTTTCATAAATGCACAAACGTCACGGTTGGAGACGAAATTCCGCATATTCGTTCACTGGCACGAACCGATGAGTCAAAGTGAAAAAAAATAAACTGCGACTGGTATTTCCACCGAAGCTTATTATGTATTATTAAAAGAGGCAGGGGAAATGAGGCCGGTCGCGCGTAAGTATGTTTTAAGCGAAAAAAATGGATAAAATTCGCGTCGCGGCGAAGACGATCCTCGCTTTCGTCTAGTTGCAATGGCGGGAAGATGCAGAAACGAATTGATTGTAACAAACGCGGCAGCGCAGGAGTCGCTGTCACATGGCTTCGCGAGAAAAATCGATACAAAAAGTCTACTGTCCCAATTGAGAATGAGGAAGGGGCGCGCGCAACTAGGCAGCTGGGCTGCGACTGGCTCGCGCGAGGCTTTCCTATTCGTTGCCGCGAACGCCGCGACGACCTCTGCTGCCCTCGAATTCCACGAAATTTCTACGCTTTTGCTTCACAGTGCGTCGTAATATACGGTAACGCTTCGATTATGCTCTCTTTCAGTGACTGATGCCTTTTATTTGTAAAAAATAATGCATCGTCTCAACGCCTTCGCTTTCTCAAATACATATAGATCTCGAGCATTCTAAGTAAACGGTACACATATTTTTGTATTCGAGAAAACGCGTCAATTTTCTTGCTTGCAGACATCTCCAAGTTTCAAATTTGGACGTTTTCACGAGATAAAAAATGTTTAATTTTAAAAATTCGAAAAAAATGTCTACGTGTTCTACAGACAATATTATCAATTTTTAAGTGATCGATTTACTTTTATTTTATTCATTGAATTGTTTATTACAAAAACAATGTGGGAAACAATGTGGAAATTAGATGATAAGTCTGTTGAGTCCGTAGAGCAAAAAATCAAAAGTTTTTTGAGAGTAAACATTTATTAATAAAAGTTGCTGCGAATCAACTGAAGAAAAACATATATATTTGAAATTTAAGGTTGTCCAATGACAGGTCTACTCTCTATGTGATTGCACGAAAAAAATGATCACATTTTTTTGAAAAATTATATGAATAAGCTTCTTTAAGGCCATACAAAGATCATTGTAAAGTTTCACTTAAATTAGGAATAAGCTTGTTACTGACATATTTATTATACAAAGTAGCAACTTCAAACACGTGCTCTTATGTGAAAGTACAAAAAATAGTCATTTTTAACAATTAATATCTTAACGAGAAACTTCCTAATCGTCGTGAAATTTTTACACAACCTTTTAGATATGTTACTTACTGATTAAAATTACTTACAATTTACTTACAATTGAGTAACTTCATCGAAAAGTTTTTAATTACCATTCACATAATATTTTAAACATTTGATTTTTCAATATTTTGAATAATTAAAGAAATTAGATGCAATATTTGCTGTAAATGAGGCATTGAAAGATAAATATTTCGTTGAAAGTTGGTCAATTGACTTCGTCGTCGTCAGCTCGCGATGCCAGTTCTTTGAGGTTAAACATAGAAAGCTCAACGTTAATTGAAAATGTTTCAAAAATTACCTCGATAACTTACATTTTTTACGACTCCATACGAATCGTTGGTAATTTATTAAAAAATTAATCAAAAATTCGTTTAGCTGTCTAATCGTTAATTATTTTAAAAATTCTATTCAAATAGTATGTTGTCCATACCGCCATAAGAACCCGTGTTAAAATTATATATTTTGAAATTAAACAACTCAAATAATCGATGACCGATACAAATTTTTTTTTCTGTACAGTTTTATTAACTCTACAACATTTTTTTTTACATTTTTATCTAATAACTCTCACCACAGCACGACCTCCTTAATATTATGTAAAATTTACAAAAATTTTCCATCATTTTCAATTTTGAACACAATAATCCTTAAAACCTACAATAGTATGACGCGAGATTTCTATAAATTTCTTGTAAAATAGCCAATTATCGAAAAAAAACGAGTTTGAAGGTTAGACTCGAGAAAATATCGTTATTACTGGTAGTTAGACAGTATTTATATTATAAATGTGCAACCAGCGATCAGAAAGTGTTCGAGCTTGTTGATGCAGAACGAGCGTACATTGTCTCTTCGGGCAAGGTCGTTTTTTTCTTATTTTTTGCTGCGCTACTTTTTTGAGAGCCACTCCTATATACGCGGATATACGGCGCTGATATAGAAAAAAAAATGAACTTCTCGTGACTGCGTTATTTCTTTTTTCCTGCGCTCTCTGCAATTACGGTTAATACGTGAATAATCTTTCGGTGGAGAAATAATTCCTAGTCGAGTGATCACGCAAGGTCGCTTTTACCACCCAATGTTGAATTGATAAAAAGCGTGTTATTGCGAAGAAGCGCGCGTGGACGCACAAACTTGTCATTTTTTTTTCAATTTCTGGAATTATGAAATCAAACGCGCGCGGACGATTTTCCTTCGTATTATTTTATTCGAAATGCGATATGTTTGAAAATCCATTTATTTTGTATAGATTTTTATAACAACCATATTATACTATAAATTATTATACTATAAATATTATACTATTGTACTATAATATATGTACTATGTAAAAAGGGGGAGAAGGGGCAAAATGGACCTCCTGAAAGTTCCAAATCCTAAAAATATTTGGGGGCAACATGGACCCCTAAAATTTTTAATGCGCAAAGTGTTTGGGTGTAAAATGGGCCCAGTAGATTTTTCAAAACCTATATAAATATTTTTTTGAGCAAAATGGGCTTCTAAAATTTTTGGAAAGTAGAAATAGTAATAATGGTTAAGAAATAATAAGAAAATAATGGAATAAGGGGTAATCTAGGTCATGAGTTCAACAACATTATTTTCCAAAATTATTTCCCAGAATTGAACACATAGAACGCTTGCAAAGCGCTTAGCAGTCCATTTTAAATATTGTATATGATATTTTAGCACGAAAATAAATTTTTCTCAAATTCATCAACAGTGATGGGCAGAGCTCGATACTTTTCTGAGAAATGAAAATTTTTCAATGGGTGATGCTCATTTCATCAATGAAACAATAAAGATTATCTATTGAAAAATTTTCATTTCTCAGAAAAGTATCGAGCTCTGCCCATCCCTGTTCATCAATTAGTTATTGAACCGAAAAATAGTAAGAAAATTTAATTCAAGTTTCTAAAAGGTCCATTTTGCTCCAAATTTTTATTATTAACTGTTAGTGCATATTTATACTACATACATAGCAAAAAAAACTCAAAAATATGATACGAGTAAAAAAACTCACATTATAATTTTTTTTTTGAGGGCCCCATTTTGCCCAACATTTTTCGATTTTTTATTTACAGTCGACACAGCAAATAAACACTAAATATTTCACAAGTGACTAAAAAAAGGGGAACACTCGTTCCCCTTGCATGAAACCTCAGTTTTTTCACTTGAAAAAACAAATGTGCGCCCGGTATACGAGAGACGCGATCTCGGGGATCCGCATTTTTTCACTTGAAAAAACTGAGGTTTCAAGCATTTTTTTCTTAAGGGGCCCATTTTGCCCCCCTTCCCCAATAAATATTATACTATAAATCGCTGCACGAACGTATCGTGCATAAAATTTTGAAAACGGTGACGAAATCCATCAATAGTGAAAATAAAATTTTTCATTACTGGTAGTCGAAATTCAATGAACTTCGATGTAAAAAAAACTCGATCCGATTTGTATTTTCTAAAATACCATTCGTACATAAAAACAAAAAAAGAGTTCTTCGCTATCAATTGTCAGTAAACTGAAGAACAGTCGACAAGGAAGAACGCGTGAAAAATATTGTTCGTACAGATGGCGCTGGCAAGCTGTTCAGGGAAGTACCGAGCGAGCTTAAAACAAATATTCAACGCACGGTTGCCAGGGGCAACGCTGTACGTGAGAAGGCGCTTGCTCCGTTATAGAAAATATATAAATCCTACGGAGCTCTCGGGGGTCCGTGGTTACCGAAACACACAGTGAAAATGGTGCCGCTCGAGTGAGGTGTTCGGATTCGTCGGTTGTGCGAGCGTGCGGCCACTTTTCGTCGCGCACCGTTCCCGGTGATTCGTCAGTAACGGTGAAAATAAGTTGTTTGTAAATATAATTATCATCACGGATATGTGGCAGGACCTTGATGGCCTCGGTGGTTCGGCCGTGAACTCCGGGTCACAACAGGTCGATCAGTTTGGAACTACGGGTAAGAAGCGCCCGGCCACACCTTACGAAAAAAACAAGAAAACAAAAAAACAAAATACATAATTCCTGTCGAAATGTGCGCCCGGTACGAGAGACGCGATCTCGGGGATCCGCATTGCCCCTAATTCCCGAGAATTTTTCATTCGGGAGAGAGCTTCGAGGAAAACGCTTTTATCCTCTCGATCGTGTTTTGGCGCGTGCGCGTCAGTGCACGAATGTATATATGTATACACGCAGAATAAAATCTAACGATGAAAACATCGGAAATGCTGCCTCGGTTGTAATTTATCTCGAAATATAATTACTATTAAAACGGTTCAAGGTACTGATTTATCGGGATATGATTCTTTTTTTTCGAGGCGAGAAATTTGAGCAGGAAAAAAGCGGGTTTAAGGTGTTTAAGTTTAAGGTGTACAGCTGGCGAAAATAAATGATGTTAAAAGTATAGGGAATCGAAATTGATTAACACGATGAAAATTTGAAAGAACGTTCTTTGTTACTAAAGAAATTTAAATTCAGAAAAAAAATCGTCTACATTGTTTTCGAGTAATTAAGTATTAATTACTTTAATTAAGTTACATTCTTATACACGGAAAGCATAACTATATTGTCTAAAAAAATTATATTTCATGATTCACTTTTTCGGAAAATACGTAGACGATAATTCTAAAAAAAATGCGTGTTTACGCATTTCATATGAAAGAATATCCTCTCAAAATTTGAACGAATTTTTATCATTTCGTAATGTGTACCGAAACACCTTGGTACAGTCAAATAAAAAATATTCATCTCGGTTTTTCTGACGTTCAACGTAATTTGCGAGAATAAGTTAATTAAGAAAAGTTGTTGAAAATTGATTAAACAACGTGCTCTAAATTTAAGGTCATCCAAGGTCGGATATACTTGCTACATGATTTTAAAAATTTCGAAACAATCTTATGTCAGTTTTTTTTTGAAAAATTAAACAAAGTTTGTTTGATGTTATATAAAAATCTGTGGAAAATTTTAAGAATTTTCACCATCTAGAAGTCAAAATATTGAAGGTTAAACATCGTTACATCAAACACGTGCTCTTATGGAAAAGCATGAAAAATCATGATTTTTAACAATAAATATCTTGACTTCTACGTGGTAAAACCTTTTAAAATTTGGACCCCATATTCAGAACACATTCAAGAAGATTTGTGTAAATTTTCAAGGAAATTTATCGAAATTCATTTTTCACGAGAACTACCTTGAATCGCTCCGAACTGAAAGGTTTCTCGCTTTGTTTCGTCCCTGTTTTACGAGGCGTGTGTAAGAGTAACAGTGATGTGATTAGTGAGAATCGAAAATCTCTGTTCGGAGTGTTTTTTCTTTTCGTTTCTTCATCGTCCAGCCAAAAAGTTTTCAGAGGCTCGATAAAGTTTTTATTTTGGAGTGTGAATTAGGCAGTCGGACGGGGAGAAAATAAATGTGCACGAGAGTCGTGATTGGAAGAGAAAAAGTAGGGCTTTGGCATAGTTCCATCGTTCCTTTTTATTCCTTTCTCTCTTTCTCTCTGTGCTTATTGAACAAAAGTGTGTTTGCTTCGCGTCAATAGCATGGATCTCGTTGCCCAGTAAATATTTTTTTGATTCACGATCGTGGGTAACAAAGTGTCAAGTGATAATGTCGACCTAACCTAAACACGCTCCAGTCCATTCGCCACAAAATGTCAAGTTCGTTTCTTTATTTAAATTTGCGAAAAATAGATTTTTTTTCGTATCAAACAATGTGCAAGATAGAAAAAACGTTATTCGATGTTTTTATTTTAATAAGAATATATAAATTTAATTACATGTGAAAAATCATTTTTATGACACGTTTTACGTACATGATTTCTTGAAAAATAATACAATTATTGTATTTATGGAATTAGTTATCTATTTAAGGAGGTTGTAATTTCAAAGCAGTCAATATAACAATTATTTGAAAATTAAAATTATAAAAAAACCTCAATTCGAAGAAAGCTTTATTTAATTTACTTTTTTTATGTATGAGATTTACTTCTATATTAATGCTTTTTAGAACAATAATTTCTTGGATTAATTGAGCTGTCGAGTAAATCGATAAATTTTTCTTATTTGTTCAATGACCCCACTTTTTTGATGATATCATTAATAATACCTCTCAAGGACCATCATATCAAAAACATATTAATAATAATTATTAATACATTAATAATAATCATAATATATATATTTAAAATCTCCAGGATGATTTTTGCTTTTACACGCAAGATTTAATTAATTTACACTTATCAAAAATATATAATTCTATAAATAAATACAAAAAAATTATAAAGGTAGTTTTATGGTTTTATTCTTTTTATTTAGGATTTTGTTGAATACTTTGACATGATCTGCCGATGTTTATTAAATTTTTAGAGATTTCACCATGTAGAAAAATTGAGATATTATTCATTATTAAAAATATATTATATGTCAATTTTATACTATTTCAATTTTGTACTTTATTGGAAAACTAATTTTATTTTCTATATCGAATAGTCATACTTTCGGGAAAATTTCCAAATTTTGACATTCGTTTACAATCTTCTTTTATTTATATTTAAAAAAAATAGCTATTTTCATGAAAACTTCGAGATTATAGATGAAAAACTTGCTACGATTGTTTCTCTTACATAAAGCATATTTTTCAATTATTCCGCCTTCCGCGAGACCTGTGAACCAAACTTCAAATCGGGATACCTTACCAGTGCGCAAACTCGCATTAGTGTCCGTTTACTAAGAATCCCGAGCCGCCCCGTTGCATTTTTGTGTCACTGAACAATTATATTATTATTATTTTTTTCTTTTGAAAATATTCCGTTTTTGAATAATTTTTTTCAAACCAGGATACAGAAATCTAATGCATGAGACCATCTTTTCAGAAATATATGAAAAATTGATATTCTACTTTTTTTTTACTTCTGCAAAATATGCAGTCTTTTTATTAAATTTTTTGAATAGCAGATTTTTAATTTCTGTTACTGACAAACGTGTCTTTCGCTTACATGAAATAATGCCAAATAAAATTGATCAACCTATATGTAGATTAAAAAGTTCTATATGTATGAAAATTTAAAAATAAATAGAGGGTCATTTTTGTTTTGTTTGGCGTAAATGTTTCGTTTTTTGATTGATTATAACTGGGTAAAAAAGAATCGAAAAAGATACTTTTAAGATTTTTTTTTAAGTGTAATTTTTTATTTTTATTTTTTTTTAACTGTAAATAAATTTTTTATTTATTCCTTTCATTAAACAATTTTATTTTTGAGCAACAAAAACAACGAAAATTAAAAAATTCGATCATTCATTCTTATGTAAAATATGTTCAAAAATGTTTTTTACGAATCAAACATTAAGTGTAATAAATATTGCATATTAAAATAAATTTAAGTCTTTTAAAAATTTGCCTTCTATATTAAACGATTAATTACTTTGTGCTACAATGTGTTGAATAAACAAAACAAACATACAATTAAAATCAAATCCTCAATAATAAAACCAATATAATATGTAATAATATAAAAGTATATAAAAATAATATAAAAATATAAAAATAATATAAATATATAAAAATATAAAAATAATATAAAAACATATGTAACATTGAAACTCATGAAAAAAAAAGATCGTGAAAAGTCGATAATCGGTGAAAAAAATTCATATTTGAATCGCACAGCACGTGTTGATACGGAGCGATGAATGAATCTCAATGTGAGAGCGATTCCCCTTCGAAACCGTGGCTGCATTAAAATAATAATAATAATAATAATAATAATAATGACGGAATGAAAAATGCGAATGCGCGAGCGTAATACGGCGCAATGTTCCCATTATTACGCAGAGAGACAAGCGCGTGTACCGTAATTTTTTTTTCTTCCCTCCCCCCGGGTCGGGCTCTCGGTCTCTTTCCCTCGCATTTTGTTCACTCGCGAGCGCATAAATTTTCTCGCCCAGGCACCTGTCTGCAAGGAAGTTAGGCAATGATACTTTAAACGCACGTATGTATGCTGTAAGACGCTCGAGTGCGCTAACCTCGCCGGAACACGCTCGTCTTCCCTCTTCATTGTCGAGTGCTATTTCATAACAGTAAACACGAAGCATGTGCTCCCGAGGAATCGTCGAGTTCCTGTGCAAAAAATAAAAGAGACTTCTTACGCTACCAGATTTTTTTTTTTTAATTCATATGTATCATAAATGAGAAACTATTTAATATGTAAATATTGGTAGCTCGAGTATTTCTATAGCGTTTTGGTGCAGAGTCCTATCTTGGCTGTTGTCTCGGTATAGTCAGATTTGAAAATTAGAAAAATATGTATATTAGGGTGTGCGGAATAAAATCGATGTTTTTTTTTCGCTTGCATCCAACAAAAAAAGGTGAATTAAGGTTAAAAATGAAGAATCCTTGAAGGAGAGCTTAAAAAAATTATTTCGAACGGCGCATTGCATTTGAATATTTTTCATAAGAATAATAAAATATTGGGATTTCTGAATGTGGTAGTGCAACTCTTCAGAAAAAAGTCACACAAAGATGTCATTAAGCTATTCTCATGGAGAATCGAATTTCCAACAAAAAAGTTCTTACGAAAAATTAGCTCAGAACAACCGTTCAAGTGGAATCACTGTCTGAAATTGAATTGATAGAAAAAAAATAATTTAAAAGGCTGTAAAAATCTAATTATTCGCTTTACGAAAAAACTTTTTGGATTTTTTTTAGAGAATGTACTGCTCTAACATACAATTTGTATGCAATCGTTCTTAAAATATTTTTCTAATACAAAAAAGAATCAAGTACAACAAGAAATATAAAAGAAAAGAATTTAGTTGAATAAGATAAAATAATTTGTCTTTACGTTATAATGTTTAATAATCATCGTTTCTTTTTTAAGAGTTCGTTTGTTGAAATTAGGGTATTTCTGTCGATGATTTTGCACTACTCCCAATAAAATTCTTGTTTAACTTTTTTGTAACATAACTTTTAAACTTGAGTGTGAAGTTAATTATTCAAATTTTGAGACATCCAGGAGGCGTTTTGAAAAATGATCTGTATTGTGCGCGACTTTATATTAATTTATGCCTATACCGAAAAAAATTAATTATCAATGATGATACTTTTATTGCTTCTGACAGTACTAGAATAAGTTATCAAAACCATGTTCAAAATTGAACAAATCAAAAAGATTATTGAATGCTGTATGATTTGTGCTGCAATAATTTTTTTTTAAATTTAAGCAGTATTTTGATGTAATTATTACTTTTTTTTACAGAATTGACGCCGGAGCAGCAAAAAAATTTAATCGACATACGTCGGAAGAAGACTGAATTGCTCTTAGAAATCCAAGTAAGAATCTCATTCTTTTTTTATACGATTAAATTTATCTGTATATCGAAGTAATCCAAGTTTGAAGATTAAGAATATCGAAATTTATTAAAGGCCGTATTCAGACGCGCGAAACTTATTGCGTTTCGTTATCGTGCGTTGTACAAAATGATATCACAGTTCGGGGAAGCTTGATGAGTCATGATCAACGATACTCATGATGAATTTTTATTGACGTTAAATAGCGAGTTTCTCACGATAATATATAGCTATTCGAGAGAATATTTCAAATACATACATCAATCATTTCTATATCGAGATATCACCTTTGCATAGTCGAAAAATCAAGTTTTTAAAATATTGCATAATAAACAACGATGAGAATGAACCAATAAAAAAATTATCGATAATAAAAGAACAATTTGAAAATTTTTATATAAGATAAAACATAATCCTGATTGTTTTGTGTAGTCAAAATTACTAAAATGTGCTTCATACGAAAAATCCTCAAATTTTTCTAAATTGCAATCACAGTACGAAAAAAAAAATTTCATAAAACACTTGAAAATTGTTTTTTGAACTGAACAATCTCGTTTATTCTACAAAAGAAACATATTAGCAATCTGATGAACGTATTCGTATTATATAAATTCGATAATGACGATCATAAGAAAATTAATCAAGAGTCAAGTCAGTATTATGAGGATTGTTTGATGACGACTGTTAACTCTTTGTCCATCTCGTTTGGATCGTAACCCTCCTCCGAATATCTTTTTTCCTCGAGAAATCCTTCAGGCAGGTGCTCGAATGGAAGATCTTGATTTGTCCCCTCCCTTTAGTAAAGTATTTTTTTCATCGACGAAACCAGCTGGCAAAAAGCCCTCTGAGAAAATGTCAACTCGTATGCGGGTCGTTGCCTCCGTTTGTTGCATTCCCAACGACTGGGAATGCACGACTTTCAAAGAGGGAGAAATAGACACATACAAATAAATACATAGATATTAGGGTGATTAAAAAAAATTTTTTTTTTCTTTTTTTGCGAAAACTGATGGTTTGGAAATTTTATTTATACATAAAAAGAAGCCTGTATAAATTTGAGCTCTTTATAAAAATATTAACAGGGGGTGCATTTTTCGATTTTCCATAAGATAAACATATAGCAACAATTACGTTTTCTTTGTCAGATTTTTGTAACTAACTATCGATACATCATCAGACAAATAAGTCCTAAAATATTTTTGTAGGAAATTAAACGCTCTACAAAGAAGTTTTCTTGTGAATTTTTCGTTAATCTCACCATTTTAAAGATATTTGAGGTCAAAGTTGGAAAAATTGAAAAAATCATTATTTTTGTATCATAAATCACTGAGTAGTAAGCAGAATAAAATGGGCAATACATTTTATTGTAGGAAAAGTAACTGTCTTGAAAAATGGTCTCTTATTGTGTTTAGTCGATTAGATGAAGCGTTAAGATATTCGTATCTAAAGTTGAATGTTAAAATTTCAGGAAAATGCATTAAAATCAATTAACATTGAACTTTAGATATGAATATCGTCTTAATTTCAATGAGTTATAAAATAATAATGAAAAAAAATTTTTTTTTTCAAAATTTATCAAACTTTGAGCTCAAATATCTTTGAATTGATGAGATTAACGAAAAAATTCACAAAAGAACTTTTTTGCAGAGCGTTTAATTTCCTACGAGAAAATTACGATTCGGGAGTTGTTCCCATCAAAATAATGAGCTAAAACTTGGTGAAAGTTCATTTTAGATTTCCAGAAACAAGAATATCCGTTGCAAAAAAGAAAAAGTCATTTTTTGACCCACCTTGATACATACTAACACGGTCACATGGTATAGAAGCACTTATGCATAAAAAAAATAATACATATATATTTATAGTTATATAATTTGTAATACTAATACAGTATAGGTCATAAGTTTCTACAGTACATAACATGGCTATGTCATCAGTTTAAAATCGATGAGCATTCAAATTTGAACGTAGACTCTTGCTTGCTCTTCATTTCTTTTTTAAATTTTTGCTGACAGTACTGAAATTTATTCTCGTAAGAATTCTTTTTCTGCTTATTTATCAATTTTATTTTTTAAGGATACCATATGTGCGTATTGATTATATAAATCAACAATCAATTACATCGAAATTTAGTTGGAAAAATAATTAAATTTCACAAATGGATTAACAAAAATTTTTAATGGACCGATTTCTTTGAGCTTTTTTATAGAATATTTGCGATTTTATTTTTATTTTAAATATTTTTTCAATAAATTTTTTGTTTATGCTTTCTTTAAATTTATAGTTTTCTTTATTATGTATGGGTATTCTTTACGATACTATTCTTGATAATGATCAACTAATTTACTTATCTCCATACTTTTTCGAATGATTTATGCTGTTTATGACAAAATTGGTATTTTTATTATATTGATATTTGCACATTATTACATATATTTGATAATATTTTTGAAAGTTTTTATTGTATAACTATTATTTTACTACTGATTTTTATTAGCAGATAAATAATTAGTTCGATTAATATATTTTTTGTATTTTTATAATTCAAAAAAAATTTTTTAAGCTTTGTTTGTTAGTTTTTATTTCCATAATTTTGTGTTTATTTCACAATTTTAGAATTGAAGTAGAAATTTTTATACACACAAAAGATTTTCTGCTATTCATTTGTTTTTCTCTTCTTTTTTCCGTTCTAAAGAAAATGAGAATTCTCAGTCCATTCGCAGAGATTTTTCGCTGTTCTCTCGCCTCAAAGAGGAATTTTATCACATGCTCGTCGCTGTACTTCTTCTTTTCTCTCCAGTTCGCATTGTGTCAGCGTTTGCATGGCAATACTTGAGAAATGAGTAGAGAAAAGTAAGAAGAAACGAAAAAGAGAAAAATGAGAAGAAAAAAAGAGAAATATGAGAAAAGTTGCACTGACGACGAATCGCGGGCTGTTTTTTCTTTTGTTTTTTTTCTATCTCCATCTTCTTTTATTTCACATCGTCTGCAACCAGTCTCAGTATCCGTGACCAGTTTTTTCCCTCTTCCTTCCACTGAAAACCTGGAATTTCCATGTTCGGCTTTGTCCTCTCTATCTCGTCTTTTGGAATATTCTTGGCGGAAAGCGAGCTTCAAACACCTTCACTCTTCATATTGAAAACCTTTAAAATAAATAGAAGATATGATAATTGAGATAAAAATGTCTAAAGACAATGTAAAAATTAAAATCTTGGTAAATGTCTAGATTTTGGCAAGAAGGGAGAATCCCATTATACGATGCCGAAGATGACACATCGTCCAAAAACTACATTTTTTCTAAAATCAAAAACAAAAATACTAAATATTGTTCGTTGTCGCCAGATCAACAATTACCAAAAAATAGAATGTCGGACAATCAAAACTTTCCTGGTTATTTTGAAAAACGACTTTTTCACAGACGACATTCCTGGCATTCCTTGTAGGTTCCCTAACATAAGGATTAGGTTACTAAAGCAGTCGTGCCATGTAGATGTACCACGTGACACGTGAGTTTGAGAGAAATAGTCGCTACATACGATTAGGTCAAACATGAAAGTAATTGATATTTCGAAAAAATCCAATGATCAGCCCATTTTTGCCACTAACCTGCGTAGGCTGAACAAATATTATTCTTATTTGCAAAGAATTCAAGATGTTTGAACCAATTGCGTTTTTCAAGTGACTGTGGGATTTACCAAATGATCCTAACCCCTAAAAATAATTGGTTTGAAACCAATTTTTTTTATTGACATTTTGGTGTTATCATGCAATCATATTGTATTATTATTATATAAATACTAGGCGATGCAAACGGTAGAGTAGGCGAGTTAAGATAGTTCTTGTGAAAAATGAATTTCGACAAATTTCTTTGAAAATTTGCACAAATCTTCTTGGATGGGATCTGAAGATGTGGTCCAAATTTTAAAAGGTTCTACCCGTAGAAGATATTTATTGTTAAAAATCATGTTTTTTCGTGCTCTTCCATAAGAACACGTGTTTATTGTTATGATATTCAACTGTGAATATTTTGTCTTCTAGATGGTGAAACTTGTTGAAATTTTGCACAGATTTTTCTATAACATCAAAGAAACTTTGTTTCATTTTTCAAAAAAATCTGACATAAAATTGTTTAAAAATGTTTAAAATTATGTAGCAAGTATACCCGACCTTGGATTACCTTGAATTTAGAGTATGTTGTTCTTTCGTCAATTTGCAACAACTTTTCTTAATTATTCTCGCAAATTACTTTGAACTTCAGAAAAACCGAGATTAATACTTTTGATTTGACTGTACCAAGATAACTACCTTAATCTAACACGAATTGTCACAGTAACTTTCTAAGAACTGTCAATTTATTTTAAATGATCTGCCAGTTCATGATATCAATGAATTTGGTCACCATCACCATAAAAAACAAAAACGAAATATTTTGAAAACCAATAAAAATCGAGGAAGGTCTATTACATTTTTCTCACTTTATTTTTATTTCAAAAATATTCAAAAGAAAAAATCAGTTTCAAATTCACAGCACACGCTGCGTTAAAAACAAACTTTTTTAAATAAGAGTCTCCCGTAAAATCTTTTCCTTCCCTTAAAAAATGTATCGCGTATTTGTGTTTTGACACTCTCGAAATAGATTTTGAGTGATTCGAACGTGCCGTGAGGCAGAATTCTAGATAGAAATTTTCGGTACAACTGTTATACTCGTGAATAAGATGAGCCCGGTTTGTATCCAAATTGATGATGTTTAGATCCTTTCGGGCAATAAAATAAGAGCTTTGGCTTGATTCGAAATTTCCATTTTTACTGTTTTTTTTTTTAATGGAACATTCGGGGTCATTAAAACGTGACGATAAGACGGGAAAAAGTGAGAGACTATAAAAATACAAAAATACCAACGTCAGGAAAACAAAACTAAATGAAACGAAACACCGTAAAATATACGAAACATGCAGCGAGACGAAGGGATGTTGAAAAATCAAAAGAGACAAAGAAACAGCGAAAAAAAAGTGGGGAAGAGCGTATCATTTAGTGTAATGGGTCGAGGAGTTTCCCGAGCTATTTCGGAGCAATGTTACACGCGAGAGTGAGCGAGATCGAGCGAGTGAAAAAAAAAAGATGAGCGGTGAGAGGAAAGAGAAGTTAAGTACAATGCCGGGACAAACGAGGAAAAAAAAAGAGTCGGCGAATAACCTGGAAAAAAAATGAGGAAAGTAGAGCTCGAATGCGGACCACTCAAGATTTCGTTAGAGCAGAAAGGAATGAAAAAGAGAATGGGAAACAAGACATACACGTTATTGCTTTTTTCAAAAGTAAAAAAAAAAGAACGTTGAAGAATGAAAGCATTCGAACGTCGGCCAGGAAGCTCCGCGAATTTTCAAGCTCCGGTAATGTCTCAAGTCCCATTCAAGGAGAATAAAGCGAAGGGAACTCGCAACTTTCCGCTCGAGCGTGGTTGAACTCCCCGGACTCGCGAAAATCGGAGACAATTTTCATTCAAGCGGAGAAGAATCGTGACCCAGATTTTTCCTGCTTATTTACGAACCTACACGTTTTTGCATTACAATGTACTTCTTTTTTCATCTTCTTTTTTGTTACCTTTACTCTTCTGAATGACTTTTTGCTTTCTCAGGAAAAGCATGCATTGCAGTCTAACTTGCATATTTTTCAATTTTCAAATTTTTTGTTCTTTAAGAAGGTACTGAATATGATGTTTTTTGAGGAAAGTGATTTTTTAAATCACAATTAATCAAATTTAGACCTCATATTTTGCTATATTAAAGTAGTTTGATATATAATAAAAATCGTTTATTGATGGAGGGTACATACTTGAGGTGTTTTTGTTCAAAGAGCGAAATGAAAAAAATTTGTTCAAATTTGGAGAGGATATTTTTTTTATATAAAATACTTGAATACGATTTTTTAAATAATTTTCGTCTACGCATTTTCTGAAAAATTGAACCATTAAATAATAGTTCGATAATAAAAATTGTTTATTTACGGAGAGTAGATATACTGGAGGTATTTTGATTCAGAGATTGAAATCATAACACTTTGTTTGAATTTGGAGACGATATTCGTTTATATAAAATACGATGTCTTTTTAATTTTCATCTACATATTTTTCGAAATATTGAACAATGAAATAGTGTTTTTTTTAGAAAATATAGAGTTTCCTTCTATAAAAACATAACTTTGCCACTCGATTAGTTGAAAACAATGTAAACGATTTTTTTCATATTTATATACATTTTTTAGTAACAAAGAAAGTTTTTTATCCTTTTCATCGTGTTCTTATCAAATTTCGATTCTCTATACTTTTAACATGTAAAATTAAAAAAACTATGGATCAAATGATTTTTTTTTAGAATTCCAATTTTGACAGACCAAAATCTGATGCAACGAAAAAATTTCGTATATTATAATGTAAAACTTAAAGCACATACAAGGTAAATGTAAAAAAAAAAAATTTATGTTGAAAAATAATTTAAAAAGTTAAAGAATATGTTTTTCCATCTGGATAAATAACTCAAATGTTTAAAAGAAATTATCTTTATCGTCAATTGAAATGAGAAATCTGACCAGAGGTCTTTTTTATCGGCTGCAGATATATTTTATTTTTAAACTTGTATCGTCTGATGGAAGTTCAAGCGTTTTTCTACTTGCAAACTTATTGGCTTGAAGCTTCAATTTTAAATTCGTTAAAAATGAGGTTTACCGGCAAATTACTTATTAAGGTGGTTGTCTGTGATAGTCTAATCCCAAAAATTATTCTAATGATCGAAATGATTTACGAGTTTAAATTTATTAAGAAAAGCTGTTGCAAATTGATTAAAGAACAATATACTCTGAATTCGAGATTATCCAAGGTCAGAAATACCAGGTATACTTGGTAAATAGTTAACAAATTTTTTACGATACACTTTTCTAAAAAACTAAAAAACCGTTTATTTGATGTTATATAAAACACTTTACAAAATTTTAGGAGACTTCACTATGTGGAATCCGAGTTTATTGTTAATAACTGTAATTTTAGCACATGCTCTTGTACGAAGAATGTATAGAAAAATGTGATATTTATCACAAAATATCTAAACTTCTGTACAGTGAAGCCTAAAATTCGTACACACTGTATCGACACTCATTTTACAGACCAACCACCCTCTCAGTACAGTCAAATCAAAAGTTTTTATCTCAAATTATCTCGATACCATGTAGTTTTTGAGCTCAACTTTATTAAGAAAAGTTGTTGCAAATTTTTTCAAGAACAACATACTCAAAATTCAAGGTCATCCAATATGACCTGTACTTCTTACGTGTGTATGAAAATTTAAAAAATCATAATCTTAGGATTTTTTTAAAAAACTTGAGGAAGCTTCTTTGAAATACAATAAAGAGCTATGGAAAATTTCAAGAAGTTCCTCTACCCAGAAGTCAAGATAGATCAAGAGTTGAAGATTGCAATATTTAACACGTGCTTTATGGAAGACTGCAGAAAATAGTGATTTTTGACAATAAATATCTCGAGTTCTACGTAGTGAAACCTCTTTAAATTTATTATACAATTGCACGTTGTATCAAAGAAGGTTTTTGCAAATTTTTAACAAAATCCTAAGAAGACGATTTTTTGATAGAACTACCTTAAATGATACTTGAGGCCGAATTTTAGTCATCCAAAGTTACTTGAATGACGCACCATGAGATAAAGCGAACACTTTGGTCACTTTTTTATGACAGTCATCGCGTAAAGTCACACTGCCCATAAACCATCGTTTTTCTACCTCTAAAAACAAAGATATTAAAAATTCGTGAAGGGCGATTTTGTTCGTCGTAGTGAGCTCAACATTCACAAAAAAAACGAAACATCCTACAGTGAAAACTTTCGTAGTTATTTCAAAAAACGACTTTTTTGCAGACGATATTTAGTATAAGTTTCCTGATAAGAGGGTTTTAGAATATTAACCATAGAGCACCATCTACAATATACTTAATATTATATATACGTATGAAAAACTCATTTCTTTCACTTTATGAAATATTTTCTGAATATTAAATTGTATATTAAAATGCTTAGTAAAAATTATACAATATATTTTCAGAAATATTTTGATAGTCGGAATGTTTATTTCACTTTTAATATTGTTTACGACTATTTACGGAAAATTAATGCGAAAATTTCTTCTATTATCTTGAAAAAAAGTCAGAGGGACTTTTGTCGGTAGATGATAAGAAAACAGCTGTTTCCGTAGAGTACTGATAATAAAGGCTCGTTCTCGACCGTCGTGTCATTGTATCTCCATCAGGATATTTTTTCCGCTTGTCCGGCACATACATCCTCCATATTTTGCCTATGAGTAAACTTCCGTTCTCTTTTCGTCTCTTTTTACCATTGTCAATTGATCACTTTTAAAAAGTGAAGTCTAAACATTGTTTTGTTTGGCGTTCTAAATCTTAGATTGTTCAACATTTTTCATAAACTATTATAAATTGTGTAGAAAATTTATAGCAACTTTAGGTTAAATTGGCCGATTGACTTCGTCCTTATATAAGATGGAATGCACAGTTTTGTGAATACGTTTTTTTTTCTATTTTAATTGAATAAAATAAATATTTATAAATAATATAAATAATAAAATAAAATAAATATTAATAAAATAAAATAAATAAACATTTTTTTAAACCCCATATGAATGGTTAAAAATTAAATACCAAAAACCTTTTCTTATCTATCCGATAATTATTATTTAGCTGTATGTTAACTTTTTAAACAATGATGAAATTTGCTATTGTTCAAATAATTGAAAAAGTAAAAAAATTAGTAAAAAAAAATCCTATAAGATCTTTAGAATGCTGAAAAACTCTGGAACGGATTTACAGATTTAATTTATAAATTTGGTGACAGCAACAGTTTGTTGTATATTCCAAAAGAGTGTATAAAAAATTCCGTAGAACAAATATGTAAATTAAAAAAAAAATTATATCTTCAAAGAATAATTTCATGTAAGTATCACTGTAAATTCGTGTTTACAGAATAATTATTCTGTAACATAATTATACATAATAACAATAACGTAATGATAGTAATATAATAATACATAATCATAATTTCAAAAGGCGTGATTTTTTTTCGTCCGCTTGTAATATTCTTGTACCTGGACGGATATGTATGTGATTTGGCACGTGTCGATAACATTATTATATATATCAACAAGATAATATATCATCACAAGTTCCCTTTTCACTTGATATTGATCACTTCGTCTTCGAAGCCTGAAAAGTGTTTATTTTTCTATTTCGATTATTAACTCTTGTCCAGTTTTGGCTTAGTTTCGTCCATAGTCAGCAGTGTCGGGATTCGCGTTGGGTAACCGGCTTGCTCCGATTATTCTCTCGTTTCCGCATTCTTGGTGTATTCTCGTGTTTTTCATTCTTTTTCAAAGAAATGGCCGGTCCCATATTTTTTGAAATAAAATTCAAGCGTTTTAAACTGTAATCAATGAAAAAATGAAAAAAAAAACATTCAATATTTTCTTAAATTAAAAAAAAAACAAAGTTGTTTTTTGCAAGCTTATAAAACTAAAAAAATATATTATTATATGTATTTAAGTTTTCGTTAAAGTGTTCGTGATTTTCTTGTTATTATTTTTCTTGTATTTTCGGTTTGCTGTTATTCACTTTTCATGTGTTCATTTTTGTTCGTTTGCTTCTGGCCAAAGTTGTGCTACATGAAGGTAAATTATTTTTGACTTATTATAAACTAACAAGTTATAGTGGCTCGATAATCGTAAAATTTACCATTTAGTAAGAATTTAATATTATCTTTACTTTTTTATATTTACCATTTCAGAACATAATTCGACAAAAAAAAATCATTTTTTTTTAAAAAGCTGTTTTGTAAAAAATATATCATATACTGACGAATTACTAAAAGGAGCAAATCGCTAAAATATTTTTGATCTTATATACGTATTTACAAAAATTTGTTGAGCCATTCTTTGAAGGATATAAAAGTTGATATGTGCAATCGCTCTCTGGTGGTGAGTCACGACAAAATGAATAACGCGAAAATTTTCTATGAGTTTAAATACGAATTTGAACCAATTTTCATGCAAATAGGTCAATTTTTATAGAATTGCATACTTTGAAGTACCATCTGGATACGATAAGTTAAAATAAAGTAGCCTACGTTCAAATTCACGTTGAAAACTGTCTCTATGGCAAATTTTATTCAAATCCGTGCAGCCGTTTTTACGTGATTGAGTAACAAACATCCAAACATATAAACATTTACATTTATATATTAATAAGATTAGAAAGATTAAGGTAGGAGTTACGTAATAGTCTATTCAACAGTTTGGCTGTACGTGTTATCTAAATGTAAAATCATCACTTGAAAATTTTTGAGACAGAATTTTTTCAAAATTTATGCTGATCTTCTTTGACCTCATATTAACATGAGTGCAAAATTTAAAGAAGCTTCACCACGTGGTTATCGAGATATTTATTTTTAAAAATTGCCACTTTTAACATGGGCTTCATATATGAGAGATCAAAAAATGTGACAACTTTCAACAATTAATATCTCGATTACTAGATGGTGAAGCTTTATAAAATTTGGCATACATTTCGACATGACCTCAAAGACGATTTGTGCAAATCGTAAAGAAATTCTGTCTGTCGCGTGACAGTCTATTCAAAAGTTTGGTTTTACGTGTTAATTAAATGTAAAATCATCACTTGAAATTTTTTGAGACAGAATTTTTTCAAAATTTATGCTTCTTTGACCTCATATTAACATGAGTGCAAAATTTAAAGAGGCTTCACCACGTGGCTATCGAGATATTTATTTTTAAAATTTGCCTCTTTTAACATGGGCTCTTATATGAGAGATCAAAAAATGTGACAACTTTCAACAATTAATATCTCGATTACTAGATGGAGAAGCTTCATAAAATTTGGCATATATTTCGACATGATCTCAAAGACGATTTGTGCAAATTTAAAGAAATTCTGTCTCAAACGATTTTACGCGACTCCTACCTTAAGTTCATTATACTATGTTTTTCGTCTTGCTCGCACACTGATATTGTAATATCGTAATTAGCGGAATCTTGCTTTACCGTTTTCAAGTTCTTGTTATTTTTCTTCTACTTTTTTTTCATCGTGGGAGCGAAGCGGCAAGTTTTTGTTGCGCCAGGCCATTGCCGTTCTTTTAATCTCGCACAATTACGGCGAGGCGTTGACGAGACTGATTCCTGCACAGAAACGTGCACGTGAATTTTTTTTTACACCGTGTATGTATCCCATCTTCATCTCCCGGTATAACGACGAGTTCTACGATTACGTGTGAAAAATAACGTAGAAATAACCCTTGCTCTCTTCCTCGCTTGCACAGTGAATTTTGCTGTCGCTTACGATGAATTAACTCTGTAAAAACAGAAAAAATGGTGAAGAAAATAATTTTATCTATAAATAAACGTCTCAAGGATTTTCGCTACCATAAAAATTCAAGCAGACGTGGGTGACATTTGAAAGTTTTTATAATTGAGATCCGACTGGAAACATGAAAAGAAAAGTCCCGAAAATTAATTGTATGCAAAGTACACCCGAAAGACATGTTTTTAATTAAATAACTGAATATCTTATCAAAAACTTATATATTTTACTACTTCATTAACTTTTGTATTTTTGCACGTTAGCTGTCAAGTAAGAAATTTAAAAAAAAACACGTGCTTAAAAAAAAGTTATTTATTAAGACTTTGAAGCAAAATAAACTTTTTTCCGTTTTATATATATGTATACGATCAATTCTAAATCAATTCAACGATGATTTGATGGTGAGCCCTTCGATTTTTTTTATTTTTTATGTTATTGTAGATACACAGTGCATGAAGTATGCCAATTTTTAGTCCTCTAAACAAGTATATATAGAAGTTTCTTAAAATTCTTTAAATATTCATAGCGTTTACAATAATCAAGATATCGTAACTAAATAGAAGGTAATTTTTTTCATTTTTTTAATGTACTTCTAGCGGAAATAAAATAAAAATTGAGAAAAACATTTTTTTAGTGTCTTTTTGGCCGTTTTGAGGTCAATAGTTGGATTTTCTTTTTATGGAACCCCTTCGATTTTTTTTTAAATTCATAACATTCTACGTAAAAAAAAACAAGACTTTATACAAAATCTTATATATATCTTATAAATAATTGAAACTTTAAATACTATATATCTCTATAAATAGACGATGAAACGTGCTCAAATATTTTTATCATTGCAGTACAATGTTCCATAACATTTTTAAGAAATTATTATCTTTAAGGAGTTTAATCCTGTAATTTTATCTTTTTAGTTTATTCATGTTAAAAAACATCAGTGAAAGTGACAATGGTCGAAGAATCTCCTTAAATATTTTTCTTTTCATATAAAATTATGTACATCTTAATGCTGCTTTATTTTGGAGAGCCAAGGTCAGTTTCAAAATATAATTCACATTGTTGTCACAAAGAGTCATAAAGCTCGTCGTTTGTATATATATGTATACTTGCAAGGGGAATGACAAGGTTAGGAGTCAAAAAAAGGTGTTAAGGTTCGAGGTTATTGTCCTATAGACAGTTTCAAATATTTTTTCCAAGTTCAGTGAGGGTACAATCATCAGGTCAAATTAAAAAAAAAACGTTCTTGAAAAGCCATGTAGAAGTTCTTCAATATATGACTTATACTAAAAGACAAAGAAAAATTTTAGAGGTTTCACCATCTGGTGTAATACAGATGTGTTCAGTGTTGAAAATTGCAACTCCAATATATGTTGGCTTGTTATGAAAAGTCACGAAAAATGGTGATGTTCTACAATAAATATTTCGATTTTTTCATAAATAATCTTGTTTAACTTTGATATAAACTCGAGTGTTATGCTAAGGAATACCGTTTATGTGAAAATTAGAAAGAAAAGATCTTTAAGGTTATTTTTACCGCGATATTCCTTTCAAAAGTTTCCTTCCAATTTAAATTAAAGGTAAAATCATCAGTTAAAATTCTTTTCTATAGTTAAAAAAAACTATATATGAACCTTATTCTTTGATATCGTATAAATATTAGTGCAGAATTTCAGAAAGCTTTGTCATATCTGAATAAAATCACAATTTTTAACACAGGCTCTTATGGAAAGTTACAAAAAGTTAAGATTTTCAATAATAAATATCTCTATTTCTAGATGGTGGAGCCTTTTAAAATTTTGCCCCACTAAAGCACCAAGTTAAAGAACATCTATGAAAATTTATATGAAATTTTGAAGATAATTATTTTTACCATAGAACTACGGTATAACTGCCTTGAAGTTATTTCATGCAAGTACGACCTTAATTATTTTGTGGACAGCACCTGCCGTGTGAATACAGTGACTCCCGGGGGATAGTAAGCCAGAGAGAGGTGATTGACTGTTTTTCGAGTACTTTCATTGGCCTTGCGCGTACACGCGTATCGTAACATACGTAATATAAATAAAATGCGCTGCGAAATATACCAACGTGCACTGTCTCACGATAACGAAACAGTATCGCAAATATTGCATAAACCAACAACGGCAAAAATAAAAAAAAAATGTAAAAAAGGCTGAGTTGAAATGGCAATCAATAAAACAGAGTAATGAATACACTCGGAATTCTTAGAATTTTAACATTGTTTATTATATGAAATTTATATATTTGGCCCGAATACTAATAAACAGTACAATATGGTGTATGGTGTTGATAGCAAGTTACAATTTTGAAAATGAAAGTTTAAACAACCAAAATGTCCAGATTATTTTTAAAAAATTACAGATTTTTGACAAAAATATGCAGTCAAAATTTCTAAAATTTATTATGAAAAACTCATTTTTGTCAGAGTTAATACTATACTAGCTTAGCTAGTAGATAATACTAGCTTATCCTCAAAGTTGTATTTGGCTTTAAATTCATAAAATCCAGACTCTGGCTTTTGCTAGGGAGTTACCAATTTTTTTGAGTCTATATTTGAGTCCATTTGAGTCCCTTCCATATTTTGACTTCTGGGTAGTGGAACTTATTGTTGAAATTTTGCACTGCTCTTTATTGTACCTCAAAGAAGCTTCCTTTAGTTTTTTAAAAAATCCTAAGATTGTATGATTTTTTATTTATTTTTATACATATGTAATAAGTACAGGTCGCCTTAGATGACATGAAATTCTGAGTATGTTGTTCTTTACACAATTTTCAACAACTTTTCTTAATAAACTTAAGATCAAAAACCACTTGGTATGGAGATAAATTGAGATAAAAACTTTTGATTTAATTGCATGTATATTCCTACAATTTAATAATCTTAAGATTTATTTAAAAAACTAAAGGAATCTTTTTTGAAGTACAATAAAGAGCTATGGTAAATTTTAAGACGGTTCACCATCTAGATGTCAAAATATTTTGGATTGAAAATCGCAATATTTAACACGGGCTCTTATGGGAGAGCATTGAAAATTGGAATCTTTAACAATAAATATCTCAGTTTCTATACGTGCTTCAACAAAATCCTAAATAAATGATAAAACTGTAGAACTATCTTAAGGTGAAGTGAAACACACAATTTTCAGTAAATTTTTGGACAATCCCACGCTCGTATTTTTCAAGCAAATAAACTTAAATTTGAATATACTTTACAATGTACACTGTACTAGTTCATGACGTCCTTAGATTTGCAAAAAACGAAAAAAAAGTTTTTTACTTTGGTTTTTTTTTAATTTTTTGAAATTCCAAGAGTATCACGTCCTAGTACACCGTACACTGCATAATATATTGAAATTTCAGTTCATTTTCTTGAAGAATATGAGCATAGGATTTTTCCGAAAATTCACTCAAAATTGGGTATTTCACATCACCTTAAGAACAAAATACCAAAACTTGTCAAATTCTCATATTTTAAAAGTATCTCATATACATCCTAAAAAAAAAGCACAGTCAATATTTTGTCGAGATCTAGAATTGTATTAAAATGATGAGACTTTCGAAAATCGTGAAAATTCGATGTATTCGAGGCGGCATCGGCGAAATAAGGAGTCCGCGGAGCAAAAATAATCTTTGGGAGACGCAGAGCTCGATGAACGCCTCTCGTGTTGTTCTCTCTTTCTCTCTTTTTTCTGCTCTCCGCATGTACGCGCATATGCATACGCAAAAGAGGTTGAATAGTGCGAATGAATATCAACGGCGCGTTTTCAAAAGCCGCTCACCTTGCAATGTCGTCGGCCGCATATCGTCGTCGCCCTGGGACGCGATACAGGAACCTCTTGTGAACGCGTGAAATGCCGCTACAATCGTAGTCCCAGCAGCTAAGAGAAAGCAGCAAACGGCCAGATTCATACTTTTCATTCGTCACTTTAAACAAAATAATAAACAAAATAATCTTGATTTTTTTTTCTTTTATTGTTTAAAAATTCATATGCATATTAGTCTTGGGGAAATGAGGCGTGACTAAGATTCACTAAAAAAATATTGAAAAAATGGATGCAATTAAATATTTATTTTTATGCTTGATACAGGCTTATCAAGGCCTATAGAAAACTTAAAAATGCGTATGGGTGGAAAGATAATAAATGCTTTCGCGTATACTTGTTTTTATCGCATATGTTTTGTCTTTTTCTGAAGAATTTCCGTTTTGATTCATACCGAATAGAATTTATTCCATTCTCACTGTTTATCATAAATTTAGTCATACCCATTTTATGATTGAAGTTGAACTTTTAAGCCTTTATATATTTCATCGACATCTTTCTACAGCCTTGTAAAAATTTATGCACGAGAAAGTGTACTATTTTCAAATTGGAAAAAAATCGAAATCGAATTATAATTTATGAAATTTCGTGGAAAAGTTTTTTCGACATTATTATAATGTACGCAGCAATAAGCATACGTGTTAGTCTAGTTTGAATTCTGACTTTTCCTTCCACGTCTAATCGGAACAAATTAGAGAAAGATCGAAATAATGAATTACAATTTTTAAATGATGCTGAAGTTTGTATTATAATTTTTCCTGTTTTGTAGATGATTTTTGTCGACATTTTGGTATATAATTTGGGTAAGTTTATTTTGAATTTCGATTTTTTCTTTCGATGAATATCCTATATTAAAAAACCCATGAGGCCTCTAATCGATTAATCGGAATAGAGCGTATTAATGCGAAGATGTATGAAGTATGCGCCTAGAAGAAGACAGCAAAATATCGATTCAAAACTTTCAAAAAGGGGTATACCCCTTTCCAATTTTTCAAAAATCTTCAAGGGTTAATAACTTTTTAAAAATTGATGAATTGACATAATTCCTGCGCCATGCGCTTTGTTTTGTAAAAAACTTTAAGAATCATCCTTAACAAAGTTGATTTGGTTAAGAAAAAGAAAAAAATGTCACTAATTGAAATTTTCATGGGTCCACGAGATGCAGTGTGACTGATCAAAATTCTTGAAATTTTTTTTTCGATTTTACGGGCCTATTCGATCGCAAATTTTCCGTAAATAACGAAAATGATAATTATTCGTGGCGCAATCCAACAATTCATATCGAAAAATTCAAAAAACTGGTTAAAAAGTCAGTATTTTCAATTTTTCAATATGAATTCTTGAATTTCGCCCCGAATAAGTAACTTATTTTTATCCACAGGAAATTTCGCGATAAAATATCATTCTATATTAAAAAAGACATGAGGCCTCTAATCGATTCATCGGAATAGATCATATTATGTGGAGCGCAATAACTTTTGGCTAATATCTACTCATTAAAAAAAAAAATTCAATGTGCTCTGCTTTGGAAATAATGACCTTGATGTTTAAATCATTCATTTTGTCTTGCAAAAATTATCAGAAATTACCTATTATGAATTTGATATCGTCGAGGACACGAAAAGATATCGCCACTTGAAATTTTGACATTGTCCTATTTTCGATTCTCGAAAAATCAGACTGGAGGTCCTCGAACACATTAAATTTTCTCAGCTCATGTAAAATAAACTTGCAACACAATTTCCTATTATTTATATCCAATATACCTGGACTGATATATCTGAACCGTTGGGGGATCGTAAACATAAAAAAAAGAGAGAAAATTCATCAAGCGTAACGAGGAAAAAAAAATTTTCAAATTTTCGTTAATCTCTTTTGGTCATTAATTGTTTCCATCGTGATCGGTCGAGATCGAGTGAAAAACCGAACAAAGTCTTAATTGATTAGATTTTCAACTGAATTTTGAATCAGTAGGTCGGCAGAAAGTGTTCGGGTAAGACGTGTCGGGTCTCGCCAGGTAGTTCGTTACCGAAAAACATTCCGTAGAAATAGAAAAGTTCAATTGAGTGTCAGTTCCAGTGTAATTTTCAATCATGCGAAAAGTGAATAGCTTAGTATTTTTAATTTATAATGTCATTTCAAAATACTTTTAAAAAAATGTCCGTGCGGATGTATCTTCTATATAAAAAAAGAGATGAAACCTCTAATCAAATAATCGGAATAGAGCGCGTTATACGAAATTGCATGAAGAATGCGTTTAGAAGAACAACAAAATATCAATTCAAATATGTCAAAAAAAGCGGCCTCATAGCGATGGCGTTGTCGCTCATGACAATAAATATCTCGAGTTCAACGTAGAGTGAAACCTCTTAAAATTTAATATACAATTTTCAAATTGCACATTGTGTCAAATAAGATTTTCTGCAAATTTTCAACAAAATCCTAAGAAAACGATTTTCTGATAGAACTTAAAGGAGTTTACCGTGTTTTCTTCATGGGGAGTAGTACGTGAAAAAATAAGGCTCGAGACAGCGCGATTATATTGACAACGGCCGTCGTGGCGGCTCGGGAGGCGGAACGATCGTTGGAGACGTTCCGCGGTAGTCGCGACGTCAGTTGCGCGCCGGCCGCAGAACAGTGTGGGCCTTTGCTCCCGCTGATGTGCATTCTCTGCGACACTTTTCCTGATCATATCTTCTTTCGTTAATTCAAATTGAAAAAAAAGCAAACAAATAACCGCACAGGGTCGAGAGATAATCAATGCTCAAGTGAACATTGTGAAATCCATTTTCTTCGAAGAGTGTGTGATATACGTGATATTTAAAAAAAAATAACAAAAGCAACAGAAAAAAAGTTTCATCTTCTGCGAATTGAAGACGATTCGCCATTTTCAATCGTAAATAATAAGTGATTCGTCGTTTATATTTATTTGTCTTGGAAATTAAATGTGACGCGTGTTTTTTTGCAAGAATCGATTTGTTTTTTTTTTCTTTTTTTACTCGACTTTATCCGTTGTGGATTTTGCACGAGCCTCGTACGTGCTCTCGAGCTTCAGTATCGCCGTTCAAGTACGGGAGCGAGCACTGTACGCGCGATCGATCGATGATTAATCGGTATTTATTGCGGGAGTGACGCGAGGCTGTAAACAGCTTGGAGAATTTGAATCTGCTGCTCTCCCACAAGCATATCAGTTCCAAGTGATTTCTTCGACGGTTCCTCACAGTTCGTCTTCCCGCTGATTCTGTGCAACCTCAATTTTTCATTTTTATTCACTAAAATCCACAAAAATACTCTTAATAATAATCGCTTAAAAAGGTTTTAATGAGCGCATAAAAATAATTGGAATTAATTGATATTATTGACTCAGCTGGACGCTCTGACAGCTTGAAGCTTCTTTTTTTTCTCTGAAAAGTGATTAGATTGTTAAAAAATAATTGGTGAACGCTGTGTAAAGAGTAATGAGGGATTAAACTCATTTAAAACGTCAATTAAAACGATAATAATTAAAATTCATTTGAGGAGAATAAAAATAAATGTTTTTTTCGTCTTTTCGTAAATCAATAATAGTTAATAATTCAAAAAAAGCTTATATAGCAACGTGATAAAAGAAAATGAGTTTGTTTTGACGCAGAGAATATTCGATCGTGCCTCTGTTGGATGACTCATCGCGATCGTCTGATTCGGCAGGAGGAAAAGAGCAATTCGTGTGAAATAATTGATAAATATATGTGCCAAAAATAGATAAATGAAGAGCGTTATCTGTCGGTGCTGCAACTTGGTACAATTGTGCGAGCGAAAAAAAAACGTGAAATGATTTTTACGGGGAGATCGGTGGACGCTCTGGACGAGGTCCGAGAGGTTCAAGCTGAGAATGAACGTCGGGACGTTAGCGCAATCGCGATCGCGGCTGGCTGGTTCTCCAGTCTCAGGAGACCTGGAAGGAAGAACAAAAAGGGTTATCAGAAACAGGCCAAGAGCGCTTGGGATCTTAGCACATTGTCCACGGTCAGTCAAACCCTCAAACAATGTCATTTATGGCAGTTCCATAGCTACGGTCAAATAATACATTTTTATCTCAGTTTTTCTCCGTACCAGGCAGATTTTATCGAGACAGTCTATTCAAAAGATAAATGAATCCTTACGTGTTAACTTATGAATTTATTTAAAAATTGTACAGATCTTCGTTAGCATTGTGTTAAAGTGTTTGCAAAATTAAAAAAGGCTTTACCATGCAGTTATTTAGATATTAAATTTTAAAAATTGCTACTTTTAACATGGTCTCTTATGGAAGATTCGAATTCGAATTCGCATCTTATGGAAGATTCGAAAAAGCAACGACTTTCAATGTATAATATCTCGATTTCTAGATGGTGAAGCTTATTTATAAAATTTGACACATGATTTCATATGACATTAAAGAAGACCTGTGCAAATTTTTAAGAAAATCTGTCTCAACACGGCTTTGCTGTTGTACTACCTTAAAAAGGTTGTAACTTCAAAGTATAGTCAATACAACAACTAATACAGTAGAACCTCGATTATCCGAACCAATTGGGACGAGACTATAGTTCGGATAATTAAAAGTACGGATAATCGAAATGTGAGTTTTTGGGACGAGATCATAAACAACAGCTTTTTACATTAAAATAGTACATATACATTTATATTACAATTTGAAATACATATTCACGTTGAAATACATATATATATATGTTTTTTAAACACCTGAAAAGAATCGAATGTTTTTTTTTTGTTTTTTTATGAAATCGTCAATTTTTAATTGAACGGCTGTAACGCGTTTTTGAGTGACTAAGTCTCGCAACCGTTTAAGAAGGAGAAGTTGCATTGGGCAACATTCTTCTGATTCTCGCAAAGATACATTGTTGCTCACGGCAGTGGAAGCGAGCAACAATATATCTTTCGCGCCAACATTTAGATAATTGAGCGTTCGGATAATTGAGGTTCTACTGTATTTGAAAATTAAAATTATAAAAAAAACTCCTGTTTTAAGAAAGCTTTATTTTATCTACTTTTTCATACTTCTATTAATATCAATAATATTATTGATATTATTGATATTAATTTTTCAAGTTTGGTCGTAAGATTATTAGTGCTGATATTATTTCGACGTCAAACTGTATATTCTGTCACAGCCTATAAACACTTCGACAAAAAAAATACTGTCGTGTCAATATATGCATTAAAAAGATATATTAAACGTATATCTTTTGATCGTCGCGAGCATCATGAAATCCATACATATTTAATTTCCACTATTTAATACATAAAAACCTTTTTTATAGTTTTTTTTAAATATTTTGTATCAATAATTGTGTCATTATTTTTAAAAAAAGCTTTATAAGATAAAATTTTTTCACAACCATAAAAATTAATTATATTTGTGTATTTTTATCTGTTATTCACGCTGCTAACTTTTTAAAACTCTTGCAAATATTATTTTTGTTGTTATTTCATAACATGTTGTCGTTCACCATCGACAAATAAGACTGCGAGTCTGCGAGGAGTAAAAAGCTTTTTGGGATTGACATCAAAGAGGAGGAGGAGAAGAAAGAGGGAGCGAAAAAAAGCATAAGACGTGAATTTTATTTCACGAATCATTGACGTCAGAGTGTTGATCGAAAAATGGCTTAAACGATATGACTCGAACGCTTCATTTATCTCAATATACCATTTTCAAATACTGGCGTATTCCTCTTCATAAAAAAGAAAAAAAAATAGCGCGACGACGGACAAAAAATACCGTCGAAAAATATTCTATTCGTGACCACATGTTTTAGATATACCCCTTTTTCTTTTTCTATTTTTTAGATTCTATTTGTGAAACCGAGAAATTCCTGAATTACGAAAAAATCTTATAATAGACATCGAACAGAAAATTTATTGGAGTATTTTTTTTTGCGAATTATAATATGACATTTCTGTCTACTGTCTATTAAATAATTTTATTATAAAAATTTTTCAAATTTTTAAGTACATCTTTTAATGAATAAAATTGGGTCTGTTATTTAAAAAAAAATCTATTCATCGTTGTACAATTTTCTTGATGATGCTTTATAAATTAATATACATATCTGCCTCATCCTGCTTGAAAAATCCACATAACTTAGAGTGTAACATTGCAGAATATTATTAAAAAAAATTTTTTCTACAAATTGTGTGAATTTTTAAGTACATTTTTTACTGAGGAAAATATTTTGTCTTTTAATTTTAAAAAATTTTCTATTTATTGTTGTATAAATTTTTTGATGAATTTTTTTCAATTTTAATACATCTCCTTCATCGTACTTGAAAAATCGACATAATTTTGAGTATAACAATGCAGAATATGCAATTTGTATTCTCAGTTGCAATGGCGTCGATACTTTTCTGATGTCATATGCTACTGCACTTTGTAGTCACGAGATATCGATGCGTGCAATCGTCGCGAGAATTGTGATTTCTTTTTACCTCCGAGAAATAGAGGCCATTAAACAACTACCATGTTGACGACTCCATTGATTCATGCGAACAGAAACTTCAGTTACAATACAGATCGCAGTTTTCAAATGGATCTCGTCTCCAGAAATTTCCTCTTGAAAAATTCCTCGTTTCAGAATCTTTCATCATTTCGTAATTTTCACACAAAACATTTTTCTTTACGATTTTCATACTAGACTGGAAGCGAATTTTTCAAAATGCCTAGGAAACAAAAGAATTCTTTTTCAATTCATGTGTTTTGTTACAAAATTTTTTTATTTAAAATAGTTATTTCAAATATTCGTTTTTTGGAATGTAAAAAATAATTTTTACTCTTTTTGTTATTAGAAAATAATAATAAATTTTGGATGTAAACAAATAATTGTGTTTGTAGACCTTTCCCCATTTTTTTCGTCTGTTACTTTGACATTAAATAAGACGTACGTCTCTAGCGATAAATTTTTTATGAGTGGAGTTTTAGACATTTTTATTGATATTCAAAAAAGATTTTCTTAAACAATTATTCTAAAATATTGTCATAATATTTTTGAAATTACTCTGAAAACGTTTCATAATAATTCTTTTTATTGTGGCAGTTTCTAACATTTTTATTTATACAGGTAAAAAATTCAACATAAAATTGTTAAAAATTCAGTACAGTATTCAATTATGTGTACAAATATTACAAATTACGAAATTATTATCGTTATAGATTTTTCAAAATAAATTTAATCGTGATTCGAACATATGAAAATTTGTCGATAAAAGTATAATTTACAACCATTTGTATACCAAAAAAAAAGGATCAAGAAGAAAAACAAGTTTGAAATCTATGAAAATGTATCGATGAAAGTAATTTACAATCTTTTGTACACCCAAAAAAAATAGGATCGAAAAAATGGTAACGGAAGTGACACAACGCGATTAACGATCATTTTTTATCGTGGAATGTTTTAAAATTTGTTGAATGAGCGCGCGTACGTTATCGTCCGATATTGGATTTCCACCTCCCTTTCTCGTGACACGTCAGAAGATGCATTGAATGGGCAAGAAATCTCGTAAAAGACTGACTGGAAGCTAACACTTTACGATGACGCAGAACGATTTTTTTCCTCATTTTTCGTCGAATTTGCGTACATACTTCCTGGTTTTCTGATAACTTCGCTCGTATCAGGTCCGACATGTGCGAATTTTTATCAAATCGTAAGCCTGTTATCTTTCAACAAACAAACTCAACTTTATGGACGTAATTCTTGAACAATGTTCGTATTCTGCATAAATTTATTAGGCTAATGTTCCGAAAAGTGGTTATGTCGATCCGATTTTGATGAAATTTGGCACATATGTTCTCTTTAATGTATAAAGGCATTCCCTAAAAGGATTATTGGTGCGATCGATTATTTTGCGAAATATCGAATTTTGAAATTTATTATTTTAGCCCGTGCGAGTATATCTATATCGTGCGTTATGTTCCTCAAAATGATATGTGCTATGGTAGAAAAAGAGAGACAGACAGACAGAATTTCCACTTCACCATCGTACAGCGTGCTCGCTACGTATTGCTCGCAGATACACAATGTTTGTTGTTATCTTTTTTTTTCGTTTTTTATCGTTCTTTATGTTTATTACGTTTTTTTCACAGCGAATTTCGGTACTTTGTAGTTCAATGCAAGGGGGTTTGAAACATTAACCAATCTTAAAATGGCGAAATTTTCAATTTCACGTAAGTTTCGAAAAAAAATTTATAATTTTTTTCCTTTAGCAAAATTTTGTTTTATGAAAATAGAAAATTTCGGACCAAATTTCGGCAAAATCGAAGGGGGTAGATTCCAACCATGGTCGAAATGAGGTGAAATCACCCAGCTGGGAACTTTTCAATCGTTTGATTCAAGAACTATATACATTTCTTTTTTAATTAACATTTTTACTTTGATAGACATTCTTGATTGATGAAATTCATCAAAACCGAGAGTTCAGTTCATACTTTATTGTTTATTGAATATTGTGATTAATTAGCAACGATCGATGAAGCGTGATTCGATTGGAAACTCTCTCGTTCTATTAAGCCGCATTTAATCCGGTGGCTCGCGTGGGTGGATTCGTTAGATCTCGCAGTGACATAGAAAATGTCATTCGGGCAGATGCATTAATATGCATATGCAGAAAAAAAATTGCTTTGCTTACAAAATATGAGAATTCTCTTATTTTCTTTCTTTTTCTCATAGTTATATGGGCTGGCGAGTAAATGGGTCGAGTTCTTGATGTTATCCTGAAACAACGGAGTATCCGTGATAAATTCTACTTTATCTAGACAACACATGCAAAATCGACCTGAAGTCTGTAAAAATAATTATCGGAAGATTTTACACCAAGTTGCGATCCCATTATTTGATTTAATTATCTTGTAAAACTCCCACGTGCACAACAAAACAATAATCAATGCCAATTCTTTTTTTCTTTATAGTGTTTTATTGAAGTTTTCTATTCCCACTCTGATTTATAATTTGTATAGAGTAAATAGTCTGGTAAAAAAGAAATTAAAACAATAAGAGTCTCTAGATTTTTTATTGTTATTTTTTTTAATATTATTATATTTGTGTAATTTTATTAAAAAATGTTAAAATAAAAATAAAGGGCTGGATCAAAGTGTCGTTGAACGAATAATAATGGTCAATGATCGCATTTACCCTTATTTTATCGCTAATAATATCGTTGACATCGTTATCCACGGTGCAAACATGCATTCTAGATTTCTTTGATAACGAAGTCTTTGGATCGCTCTTAGCCAGTAATTATCGCACACTTAGCTGTTCTATTTACGTTTAAAAAATTTCACAATCACGATTTCACAGTCTAATTGATAAATGGTCGAACTTTTTTTATAATTCTTGGTTTTTATAAATATTAGTTGAGAAAAACTGATTTACACGTATTTTTTATTTCATGATAAATTATTGAATTATTTTTATGCATTTAATATAATCAATATTATAATATTGAAAACGTGTATCGATAAGTTTCAATTTCCTATAAATTAATAACTAAGAGAAAAAAAATTCACCCAAATATTTGTCTTTTTGCTATTTTTTAATAATGAACATCACAATCAATTCCACATATACAACAGCTTTCTTAGTAAAAAATAAAAATTGATTGATTTGCATGATTCGATATGGGTTGAAATTCTTTATTTTAAAAAACCACAATATTTATTAATAAGTCTACCGTCTTTAATAATTTCCCTTTATTCAATAATTTCTGTGTAATTCTTGAAAAAAAATTTATGTAGTTTAATCTTTAGTAACTTTTGAAAAAGCTGAGTTATCAGAAAATTATAAAAGACTTTTTTTTTATAATATCGAATTTCCTAAAAAATTTGCATTTTTGCATAATTTCTTGTTCTCTTCAATATTTATTTATTTTCTCTCTCTTTACGGGCTATGAATTGTCTTATTCTCTGACGTTTTCGGACTCGTTTGGTTTATACTCGATCGGTGATGCAACTCTTCAGTTTTATTTATCCTTACGATCTTCCCTACGTCATCGATTTTTATTTCTAACTTCGGTGCTGATCAAGCGCTTTCACCGCGATTATGAAACAAAAATTTTGCAGTATAGTATCATGAAATTGGACAAAAATGTAAACAAACGTACGCACTTGTGAATTATTTTTTAAATTATTTCAAAGATAATTATTATTTTTCCAATACGTATGTTTTAAGTGACATGAGGGATCAATAAAACGATTTTGAATTTCCTGCGAAAACAATATTTTTCAAACTTTTATATTGCGAATTATAAAATATTTTGAACGAGAAGAAACCAATGAAAAAAAAAACGTTCATACATGTTCAATTTTTTGCTTGGTCATGGCTTTCCTTTCACAAACAATTTTTTTCGTTAAAAATTTTTGATATATCGAAAGCGACATAGTATATTGCGTTGACGGAAAATGAGAAACTGGCTGGCGTCCAAAAAAGTAGGTGGCTCTCGCGACCTTGGTGAAGTCCGCGCGAGTCATGAAACGCGTCAAGGAATAAATATCGAAAAAATAAAAAAGAACCACAAAGAAACAAAAATCGAGAGGAAAACCGCACGTGGACTGTTTTTTTTTAATTCATTTTTCACTATAAATGGTTTTCAATTCGTATATATATTTTTTGATTTTTCGTTCTCCAATTTTTCACAATTCTTTGAATTTCCAAATCTTACTTGAATAAATAATTATTAATTGGTATATCATTGCTTCGAGATTATCAAATTTTAAGATTTTCATTAAAAATATTATTTTTAATATGTCTTATTTTCCATTAGGTCATTATGTGTTTACAATTATTCTTCTTATACTCATGTGTACATTTTCCAATGGTATGCTTTTTACATATGAAAATTTAATGTTATTTTTCTCTCTACATTTACAAACTTTTTGAAGAAATGAAATTATGTTACAACAATGATAAATAATACTCATCTGTACATTTTTTAATGGTATACTTTTTGCATATAAAAATATACGTTTATTAGGTAAACACGTGTGCACTGCCCAACTTCAACGTACAGCATTATATATGAAAAAAAAAACAATTTTTCTAACGAAAATACACTTATAGGCAGTTAAACAGGTCAGAATGATATCTGAATTACTGTACACCGTTCTGTGGTTTAATTTTCGCACTCTTCAAATTCACTATAATAAATAGCACTCGTATAACAATCCAAAGTATGTTCTTGCATATTGCTCGAAATGAAACTATGAGAACTGCACCACAATGCCCCCTATTTTATCAAATGTATATCAGAGTTCTACCTTATCTGCGAAATCTAAATTCCCACGCCTGTGCCATTTCTCCTTAAACTGGGTCAAGATGTGAATGAAACGAGAATTCTATCATGACCTTGCCTCTTTCATCCTCTCTCACGTCCGTTCTCCCTACACACACACACACATATAAATTTTTTTTTGAAAACTCTGGCAATGAGAATCCCTTGACGTATAAATAATGTGCGCGAATCTCTTTTGTACTGGTCACTAAGTTAAACATGGTGCCATGAAAAGCTTTGGCTTCATAAAAATTTCAAAGAATGGCATTTGTGCTTTGCACCGCAAGAGAAATGGATGAAAAGATTAATGAACCACGCACCACTCGAATTTTCAAAGAGCTAAAAAGAATCAAACATTTTTTTATACCGCACTTGGAATAAACAATCATTGCATTCTCAGTAAGGAAAACTTTTTTATTGTGCAATTTTATTGAGACAATTTTCAATAAATTAAAAATATGAAATAAAAAATTTTTTTGAATACGAGAGCAGATAATGTTTCACATTATTATCGTTATAATATAAATGTCATTGTAAGATGTTTTAATATTAAAAGCATTATAATAAAAAATACGGTTCTAGAATAAATCTATACATAATAAATATTATTAAAGGATTTTTTTTCATTGAATGTGTAAAAAATTATGATAGAATTTCAATGTTTATTTTGATATTTCCGTCAAAAGTTTGAATTTCTGACCTATTTTGTCGGGGGGGGAGGGTTAGGCTTTATTTCTGCCTTTTCCAAAATTCGATATTTTCTGTATAAATGTGCTATTCATTGACGTTAAGCAACCAATTTTAGACGACAATAAAAGGTTAAATTTCCTCTTTCAAAATAAGCCAAAAAACCAAAATTTCAAATTTCAACCTTACACATGAATTGAAATGATCCACTTCTAGAACAATGAATAATTGTATATATCATTCATAAAATATAAGTTTAGCTTATACAAAAAGTTGTTCATAACTTACAATATAAAAAGTAATATTTTTGAAAGATGTCATATTTTTTAGATGTATGCAATTTATAGTCTTTAAAACTATAATTGAATTAATGAGGGTATATGCGCCATAGTTATTCTGGCTGGAGTATGATTTCGGTTGAACAAGCGAGTCGAGTCCTTCGATGAAGCTGTCCTGGACAGTGCATACATAACATTCAATGCTGTGAGAGGCCTTTTGTCAAGTTCTCTTTCACTTCGTCCTCCCGCCCAAATCGTGTTCTCTTCCTGCCCTGCAGGCAATTTTTTTTTTTTATTTCATACGAACATGCACACCATCTAAAATTTAGTCAGTGATATGGAAATTATTCATTTTTTCATTACACACGAACTCAAAATCTTAAAGTCCTCTATTAAAAAATAGGATTTTTTATTACTTAGGGTTGTCCATTTAGAGAATAAATTTCAACACGAAACATTGTTTTATTGCTGATTGGACAGAAATTGTTTATTCACAAAGTTGTTATCATGGATTCCTGAACGAAGTCACTTGAGATTCATACGATTCTTTCCTTGATTCTCACCGTCTTTGAATTTCAAACCCGGATAGAACTTTTGTGAGACCATAAATATGTTGACCACATCCGGAATTGGAGATACCATTGCTATAGATATAGATCTACTTAGCTTGTCTGAATTGAACCTAATCAGATTATTAATTTTCTGGTTTTTAACTAAAATATGAAAGCTTGTTCAGGTAATTAAAAGTTTATCATTTTTTTATCTGCCTTAGAAAACATTTTTTGACGTTGACAATCAGGCCAAAACTAAGCCAGCATTGGCCAAGGGCTGGCCAATAAATTGTTTCGTTGGTGTAATACAATTTTCCAGAATAAAGCCAGCATTGGCCAAGGGCTGGCCAATAAATTGTTTCGTTGGTGTAATACAATTTTCCAGAATAAAGCCTGACCAAATCTTAATTAATTATTCGTTCGTTGCCCTTTATATATTTTACAGATCAGACAATTTGACGTTTGATTTATTTTCATAATACAGCTTTTCGAATTTTAACTTTATAAGATACTGATCAATTTGCCATTTTTAGACATGATACAATTTTACGTTCAGACAACAAAACAACAGGTAAGAATGTCAACAGGTAGTTTACAGGTTATTGTAGTAACAATGTAAACAGGCAGTTTACATTCTTGTACAGTATCCTCTTCAAAAAAAGTAAATTTCAATATTTTATTTCTTTCCTCTTTCCAATATTCAACATTCTTTCCAAATGATACGATAGAAACTTGAAATTTTGGCCAAATTGACTCACTGGCTAATGGAAACGACTTCGATGAGTTTATTTTCAATGTATATAGCTTCGAGAGATGTCGTGTCCGTTATGGACGAAATATTTATCAACTGAGTCAAAAATAATGTCCACAAAATGAATATTTTCCTCTTTTTACCTTCATTGCCATCACTATCGTATCGTTTTAGGGTATCCATTCATTAACGAAGAAAGAAGATTTCATTGTACCTCCTTCTTCGCATTACTAAAAGATAAATAAAACATCCAAGGTCTTGGCGAGGATAAATCGTGCTTTTCATGACCAAGAGATAAAACTCACTCACATTTTATCCTGTTTGGATGATACACTTACATGCATTTCCTTTTCTTTTCATTGACTTTCTTTCATGCAATAAACCAAAATAAATCTTGGCTTTGGATCACTTTAAAATTTGATATTCAATCAATTATTCATATGTTCAAATATTTGAAAACAAAAAAATTTATTTGTATATATCCATATAAATTTTTTTACGCCATTAACAATGTTATTTGTAATTTCAAATCTTTTTATTACAGGAACTGTTGGAACGTTTTATGCATTTTTAAAAGTTTTAATGCCAGCATATTTATTTGTGAATATTAAAAAAATCTTTTAACTCTTTTATCTTTGTCATATATTTTTATCTCTTTATTTTTGTCTTTGTTTGACTATCGGGAGATTATTGAAAATTATTTTTCGTTAAAGGGTTAATTGGTATTAACCTCTTGGAGGTTGCACCAATGTTAATTGTGCGCATGTATCGCTGACTGCATATGGATATAATGAGTCAAAGTGTGTACACGCGAGTTTCTTTCCACGATGATAGTGCGAATTCTTACGTAAAATGATATCGACCGTTAAAAAAATTATTGGAAAATCACGATTTATTAAAAATATCCGTAAAAATATTTAAAAACGTGTAAAACTTTTTCTCCTAGGAGAAAAAATTCATATTTTTTATTACACTTTTCAAATGAAAGGTTTTTTTTTATTGGAGTTGGACGCAATTTATTGGAGTTGTTCCGCAGTACATATCGAATAAATGTAAATTTCTGCTTTTTATAAAATTAAGTTGTGCTAATTTTCAATGATTTCGCGATGAAGAATTCAACTGATGATTGTAATTCTGAGTCCTTCGGTCCGCAGACCTTTTTTCGATAGTTATTTCAAGGAACAATTGGAATCTTAGGTCTGAACTGTCGCGTCTCGGGTAAAGAACCGCGCGACGACCCGCGGGGAACCGTGTCACATTCCTCGGGCACTTTAACGATCGGTCATGCTCCCGTTCTACCAAAGTTAAGCCTCTCTTTTTTCCTTACCGTACTCGATACAAATATACACTCGTTTTCTTCCTTCCTCGTTAAAATACAAGTTCTTCGTGCTCTTTGGAATTACTGTATTTATATTTATTTATTCCTTGCGTAAAACTTATTACAGTTCTTAACGTGGACCGCCCATTGTTGTCTTCCTTGTTTTTATCGTATTCCATATTTCCTTTTTTTCACCTTTTTCTTCTGTATCCCGTTTTTTGCCTGTATTTTTCGTATTCTATTTTTCCTTTTTTTTTTACTTTTCTCTATGCCCTTTTCCTGTATTTTTCGTATTCCATTTTTTTTGTTTCCCATTTTAATGTTTCTCCAGCCAATTTACTTCCAAAGCTGTATCGCATTCTCATTAAGATAGGAGTCACGTGAATGTATTCAAAAATTTGGCTGTACGTGTTAACTAAGTATAATTTCAAGTGTAAAATCGTCACTTGAAATTTTTTGAGTCAGAATTTATTTTAAATTTATACTGATTTTATTGGTCATTATGTTAACATGTATGCAAAATTTGAAGAGGCTTAACTATGTGGTAATCGAGATATTTATTTTTTTTAATTGTCACATTTGACATGGGCTGTTATTCCTCCGTGTATGCACTGGGTCTTAGAAGGAACAGTCGAAATTTCAAACTTAAATTCCTTACTTATGAATAAAGGGTGGCCTTTGGTTACCTCGCCTAAAAAATCTAGATATTAATAAGAACTAAAGGCCCAAGGGATGCCCGGGTCTGATAGTTCATCTGAAAACGCCAGCTAATGCAAATCACTCCTGTTCCCTAAAAAGGTCAGTACATACGGCGTCAGTTTTTTCGAAGGTAAATCAATGCAGTTTTTTGTCTTTTGTTGTAGTTTTTCAGTTTTTTCACAACTAAAATTAATATTTCATGAAATTTGATGGTGTTTTGGTTATTTTGTGTAGATTCTAATCTTAAAAATACAACTTTTTTGTATATTTTATTTATTAGTCCGTTATTTTTGCATTAAAATATTTCCCACTTTCAGGAGCTTAAATAATTCAACTTTTTGAAGTCTTCACCAAAGACCATATATTTTTTTGAAAGCTCACAACCTAAGTTACAAAAGCCTAAAACCGTATTTCTTAAAATATCTGTTTAATGTAGAGCTACACATTTTTTAACAAAATTCCGTTTTTTCTCCTTTTCTTAAATTTTTTTTCAGAATTTTTAAAAGTCCAGAACACTTAAAAAAAATCTACTGTTCCCTAAAAGACCCAGTATACACACCGTGTGTCGCAAAATATAGTGTACACACGAAGAGTTATAAAAGATTTAAAAATGCTATGATTTTTATTATTTAATATCTCAATTACTAAATATAGTAAAACTTCATAAAATTTGACATGTATTTCAAAGTGACATTAAAGAAAATTTTGTGAAAATTTTCAAGAAGTTCTGTCTTAAACGATTGTTGAGTGACTCCATCCTTAAGACACAAGTTTTTTTTTGCATTTTTCGAAGTATGATACTTGGAGAACCCAAAAAAAAAACCATCTCCCGCTCGGAATTTTGGTGCGCCAGCAGTCATTCATCACAGTACTGTCCGCGGACAGCGTTGCTTAACTTGGGCGACCGCCGAAGCCACATATCGGCCGCGCACTCAATTCCGTCGGTTCGTGTTCGTTAATTTTTTTTTCAACGCTAAATTCAACGGCCAACGAGCAACGGAGGTTGCTCGAAACGCACCTTCCGAGCATCCATAAAAAAGTGTCGTTTAATGTATGTATACCCAAAAATGAACTCACGCCGAAAATAGCACAAAGTTACACATTCGCCTCGATTTGTACCAGATTAAGGTAGTTCTCGTGAAAAATGAATTTTAAAAAAATTTCTTTAAAATTTACACAAATCTTCTCGAATGTGTTCTGAATATGGAGTCCAAATTTTAAAAGGTTTTACCACGTAGAAGTCAAGATATTTATTATTAAAAATCATGATTTTTCGTGCTTTTCCATAAGAGCACGTGTTTGATGTTACGATGTTCAACCTTCAATATTTTGACTACTAGAGATGGTGAAATTTCTTGAAATTTTGCACAGATTTTTCTATAACATCAAAGAAACTTTGTTTAGTTTTTTAAACAAATCTGACATAAAATTGTTTCAAAATTTTTTAAATCATGTAGCAAGTATATCCGACCTTGGATGACCTTGAATTTAGAGTATGTTATTCTTTAGTCAATTTGCGACAACTTTTGTTCATTAACTTATTATCGCAAATTACTTTGAACGTCAGAAAAATCGAGATGAATATTTTTTATTTGACTGTATCAAGAGAACTGAGGAAACTATCTCTAATTTCCTGTATCAAGAGTACTCGTATTGTAAAAAATGGGGCAAGAATATGTAGATGTTGTGCAATTGTTGAAGAAAAATTGATGAAACATTATTCTTTGGGACAAAATTCTTACTCAGTTAAGGGTGTCGAGTCCGTAAAGCAACAAATCAAAAGTTTGGCAACGTTGTTCTCATATTCAAAGTCGTTTGAGGATACAGATTTATTAAGAAAAGTTACTTTTTTAATTAATTAATTAACTATATTGATTTCTAAAAATTTCGACAAAAATTGAAATTTCGATGAACCTGGAAAGAGAAAAAAATTTAGAAAGTTTTCCCAAAAATTCAAAATACATATTTTAAGAAATGTGATATCTTTGCTGAAATCTGTGGAAAATGACGAATTCGAAAGTCTATTTCTATCTTCCTTAATTTAATTTTTTTTATCTATGCGTTTTTCTATCATCCAGTTATTTGCGTTTCAGTTTTTAAAAAATTCATTCTTCAACTTGTCAAAGATTGAAATTAATATTTATTTATTTTTAAAAATATTAAAATAATCTTAGTAAAATTCAGTGTCAAATACTTTACGAAAAGATTAAATACATTATTTTTAACCTTTTTATCTACATTTTCATATCCTGTACCATATCGTTCGTAAGTTTTAAGAGCTCTTCAAATTTTCACCGAACACTAATTTATATTTAATGAAGATTTAATTAAATTTCAAAAGTTCGCATAAAAGTCGTTAGTGAGAGTTCCAAGTGCTTTCGAATATCTTAAACATTGTGTCGTAGAAACTTACCTCAAATTCTTGTGTTATGAGATACAACGGTTTGCTTGTTTTTTTCTGTATATATACGTTTTACCTAAAATTATGAAAGTCATGTAAAAATTCCAAATGTGATAGAAAAACAATGTTATTGATAATATTAAAAATAACAAAAATCCAATCATTTATTCTTTTATACGCAAAAACAAATAATTCTTCAGAGCTAAAATAATTATTACGAGATTATTTTTCTTATATTGAAAAACTTAAGGTAGTTCTACCAGTACAGTCAAATCAAAAGTTTTTATCTCAATTTATCTCGATACCATGTGGTTTTTGAACTTAAGTTTATTAAGAAAAGTTGTTGCACATTGTTTCAAGAACAACATACTCAAAATTCAAGGTCATCCAATGTGACCTGTACTTGCTATATACGTACGAAAATTACGAAAAAAAATCTTCCAATTTTTTTTTAAAACTAAGGGAAGCATAATAAAGAGCTATGCTAAATTTTAAGAAAAGATTTACCATTTAGAATTGAAGATATTTAGAATTGAAATTCGCAATATTTAACACGGGTTCTATTGGGAGACTGCAGAAAATAGTGATTTTTGACAATAAATATCTCAATTTCTACGTGGTGAAACCTCTTAAAATTTGGTATACGCATATGCGTAACGTATCAAAGAACGATTGTACCAATTTTCAACAAAATCTTAAATAAACGATAAAACTATAGAACTACCTTAAGGTAGGAGTCGCGTGACGGTCTATTCAAAAGTTTTGCTATACGTGTTAACTAAATGTAAAATCATCACTTGAATTTTCTTGAGACAGAATTTTTTCAAAATTCATACTGATCTTCTTTGACCTCATATAAACATATATATGTGCTAAATTTACAAAGTCTTTACCATGTAGTTATCGATATATTTATTTTAAAAAATTGCCATTTTTAACATGGGCTCTTATGAGAGATAAAAAAATGTGACGATTGTCATCAATTAATATATCGATTACTAGATGGTAAAGCTTCATTAAAATTTGGCATACATTTTGACATGACCTCAAAGAACATTTGTGCAAATTTAAAAAAAAATTCTGTCTCAAACGATTTTACTCGACACCTACCTTAATACAAGATTTTTATCTAGCAGCATATTAAAAATCATTTTTGTTTTACCCGACGTTTCTTTGTTGCAAGTTTACATTTCGTTAGAAATTTGTAACGTTGGAGACGAATTTATTGCGTGACGTCTCGCGGAAAGGAAAAATAATTCTCGGATTGTAATTGTAATCAGAAGCACGTGCCTCGAGTATTTTTCATTTCCCGTTGGCATTATGAGCCTAGGGTGTCGCAGGAAGTCCTGTACGAGCGAAATATCGCGGCGAGGTCGCAGTCTCGTTCGAGAGCCCAAGAAAAAAAACGCGTATGAGTTAAATATGCGCCGCCGAGCGTGCATGTGCTAAAGTCTCGCATTGTAAGAACGGGGCGTAGAGAATTTTTTATCATTTAAATATGATAATTAACTCGTGAACTCTCTTGCGGAGTAGCATGGGTGCACTTTGAACGAGAAAGAGTGAGAAAAAAATGGAGAAAGAGGAAAAAAGGATTGCGAGAGACAGAAAGAGAGGAAAAGGGTGGGGGAGCCTCGCGTTATATCCGGTTGTGCGAGGGAGGTTAATTGATATAAAACCTCGCTCGTCCGTTCCTTTTTTTGCACATACTTCAGAATAAAATAACGTTCGTGAAGAAATACCGTTTCGGTGGAATTCATCACTATGGTGGGATTTCCTTCATATATACTATCAAGTTTTTGACGGTTCCATAAACAAATTCAAATATAATTTTTATTTCTTTTACTTGATACATTTTTATTCGGTGCAGAAAAATTTACGTGTTATTTCAATGGAAATTAGATTCGTTAAATCATGGATTTTAACGTAGTTCGGTCAGTTCTTTGGGGTCAAGTGTATTATGGCTAAATCGAAAAATTATGCTGATTTCGTTATTTGTATTAAAAAATCATTCCATTAACTCTATAATTAATAGAATGTTGTTTGTTGCAATTAGAGTATTTCTGTCGAAGTTTTTGCACCACGCCCAATTAAATTCAATTCTCTATCAGAATATCTTAATGACATTTTTGTGAGATTTTTTTCTGAAGAGTTTTACTGTGACGTTCAGAAGTGCCAATATTTTCCTGCGTTGTTCTTATGGAAAATATTGAAATGCAATGCGCCGTTCGAAATTATCTTTTTTTTAGCTCTCCTTCGAGGATTCTTCTTTTTTTACCTTAATTCACCTTTTTTGCTGAATGAAACCGAAAAAAAATATCGATTTTTTTTCCGCATACCCTATACAATTCATGGAAATTTTATTTTATTCATCAGGGAGCGTACTCATTCCGCTTGGAACAAAAGAGGAAATGAGAATGAGGTAAAAAGAGAACGAGATAAATAGAGAACAAACGAAAATAGCAAATTCGAGCACCCTGAAAATGCCCGAGATTCGATTGAGAGCTGCAAAAGACGAGATTCGGACGCGGATCTAATTATCGCTGAGGTTGTGTCTGAGAGTTTAGATTTGCTATATATAGATAGCCGACGAGTGTCCCGAATTGCAGCTCAATCAAGAGCGAAAAAACGCAAACGTCCGCACATGAAACGTGCCCGTTCTTCCCACCTCGATTCTCCGTGTTACCCCGGACGGTGGTATTTGGGCCATTATGGGCGATTCTCACTTTTCGCTTATTCTTTCTTTTTTCCCCTTTTCTCCTTTCCAAATAATCTTCCACTGCGGAAATCTTACTCTATTAAAGTTTTTCTGTCTAG